>QLOD02000029.1:22476654-22523602 GCA_003260245.2 Sideroxylon spinosum | reverse complement strand
GTCTCTTTATATTTTACCTTGACTAGTTTGAAAGAACAAAAAATTTGAAAAAGATGACTGAGAGAGCACTATGATTTAATAGTCCATAGTAGGTAGTATTGTGTTATTAGTGTAAGGTTTAAGTTTTAGGTGTGACAATTACGAGTCAATAAGTATAATTTTTGTATTGAGCCTTGATTGATCAAGTTGTTCCTTAGTGCGAAAATACTGGCAGATTTTATTCTCATTCGGTTTCCATATTGGGAACAGGTGGAGTGAATATAAATATCTCGTATTCTACCATACCTAGGGTTAACACTATTGGAGAATCAAGAAAACATATTACAACAGAGTCAATAAAAAATGGAGACAAATAAAGAACAATATTCAATCACTGCTTCAAGTGTTTGAAGAATTAAGAACATCTCTAGGTTTTAGGAGGTGCTATTCAGGTTCTGAAACAGGGTCAATCGCACGAGAGAAGCTTCATTGCGGGTTCTAGCAAGCAAAAAATACTTAGACTAGAACGGGTTTCGAGTCGAGTGATAAATAGTAAACTCTTGTAATCTTCGATTTTATAGTGAATTGATTTTTCAGGGTTAGTCACCTTATAGACTAGAGGTTTTTACATAGAAGTGGTTCTAGGATTTTACCTTATTAAATCTCATGCCTCATTTATTTTAGTTTGTTTGTGTTTGTTTTTTTAAGATTTTCTCCATATTTTTGGTTTTTCAATTGGTATTAGAGTGGATCACCTCATATGTAAAAAAAAAATGTATTTATGGAGAATTATAGAGAAGCTGGATCGTCTACTAGACCTCCTCTATTTGACATAACCAATTATGCATATTAAAAAGTCAAGATGAAGGCTCATCTTTAGTTTATTGATGACAGAGTTTGGGACTGTATTGAGAGGGGTTGGACTCGTCCTGTTAAGGTCTTCGCTGATAAGAGTAACACCATCCCAAAACCAGTTTCTAAATGGGATAAGAGTGAACTTGAGAGCAGTGGATGGAATAGGAAGGCAATGAATTCAATATTCAATGCCGTCAGTGCTAATGAATTTGGTACAGTATCTACATGTGATATTGTGAAAGAGGCTTAGTACATACTCCAAGTTACTTATGAAAGCACTAGTACTGTGAAAAAGTCTAAACTTAGCTTGAAAATTGATTTTGAAAATCTAAAAATGGAAGAAGATGAAACTTTTGATCAATTTTATGCTAAGTTAAGTGATACTATCAATTCTCATTTTAACTTAGACGTTGTTATTCATTTCTCTGATATTGTAAGTGAAATTTTAAAACTGTTCCAGATAGATTTCAACCTAGGGTAATTGCTCTTGAAGAGGCGAAAGATATTAAATTCATATGAGTAGAGGAATTGGTTGGCTCTCTTCAAACATTTGAGTCTAATCTTTGCTCTTCTAGAAAAAAAAAGGTTTGGCTTCAAATACTGTGAGAAAAGAAGAAGATGATTCAGATGAAGACTTGGACAAACTCGTTCTTCTTGCTAAAAAGTTTAAAAAGGTTTTCAAAACACAAACATGTTGGGAAAAATGAATTTTGAGAAAAATAAGAAAGAGAATAGTTCTACAAAGAAAGAATGAATTTGGAGAATGGAAGCGCAAACAGTGACACTAAAATAAGTGATGCTGAAGATTCAGATGAGGAGGAACCAAATCTTTAAGAAATGTACAATGAATTATACAAACAATATCATAAATTATTGAAGAGAAAGTAGAAGTTGAAAGAGAGTAAAGTTGGGAGAAAATGAAAAGAAGAAACAAAATGATGAGATAGAAGAACTTCTCAAAAGAAATATAGAGATGGTAGTGAGAGAAGCATTCTTATTCCACAAGCTTGACGAAAGTCTAACTGCAGAAAGAAAAGCAATGACAAAGAATGACAAACTCAAGAGTAAGATTAAGTGTCTTGAACTTGATTTAAACAATGGTAAATTGTCCTTCTCTAAATTTGGTGTAGGATCAAAACAATTGGAAGAAATTTTGAGCACTCAAAGACCAACTAAGAACACCTCAGGATTAGGATATGATGGAAAGTCAAAAGAAAAAGTTGATCTTAAATTCATTCCATCAAGTTTAAAATTCTTGGCAAATGAGCCTGCATCCAAGGAGAAGCTCAAATAAAAAGTAACAGTGCATACTCCTGCTACGAAAGGTATGTCTCTACCCTCTAGTGTACAGAATTTGATAAATCTAACTTTGCATATTACCGTAACAATCATGGTATACACCATGAATTTTTAGCTCCAAAGACTCCTCAGTAGAATAGAGTATAAAGCGAAAAAATAGAGTGCTTTAGGAAATGGCAAGAATTATGCTTCATAGAAAGGTGTAACCAAAAAATTTTGGGTTGAAGTTGTGAGCACAGCATGTTACATCATCAATAGAGTTTATATTCGACATGGTACAAAGCCAACTCCATACGAGCTATGGACAAGCAAGAGCAAATGCTATGTTTTTAGGGATCATGAGCAATTAGGTAAGTTTGGCTCTGAAGCGATGAGGGAATATTTCTTGGGTATTCTAATAACAGTCGTGCATGTAGAGTTTTTAATATTAGAAATATGACTATCATGGAATCAGCTAATGTTGTAATTGATGATGCTAACAATGGTCATATTGATTTGTAGGGACATGATATGGGAAAGCATTTGCAAAACATCCCTGATGCTAATGAAGAAGAAGAACCTAAAGCAATCAAAGTGGAAAAGCAAAATGAAGATGTGCAATCTTAATGAAGTGATGAACAAAAGAAGGTAGAACCATCAGCCAGAGTAAAGTTAAATCATCGAGTTGACTAAGTGACAGGAGATGTGCACGATAAAATGAAGACAGGAAGATAAGTTAGAGATGAGGTATCCTATCCTTGTTATGTGTCTCATATTGAACCTAAAAGCATCAAAGAAGCCTTATCTGATGAATATTGGGTTAATGCAATGCCTGAAGAGTTAAATCAATTTGTTAGAAATGACGTGTGGGAACTTGTACCTAGATTTAGTCATACAAATGTCATTGCAACTAAGTGGGTTTTCAAAGAATAAATCTGATGAAAATGGCTTAGTTGTAAGAAATAAAGCTAGGTTGGTAGGTCAAGGGTATACCCAAATTAAGGGTGTGGATTTTGATAAGACCTATGCTCCCGTAGTTAGGCTAGAATCTATTCACATTTACTAGCTATTGCATGCTACTTAGTTTTCAATCTTTATCAGATGGATGTTAAAAGTGCATTCTTGAATGGTTTCCTCTAAGAGGAAGTTTTTATAGAGCAACCAAAAAGGTTCAAAGACCTTAAATGTGAGAATCATGTGCGCAGGCTCAAAAAGGCCTTGTATGGTCTTAAACAAGCTCCTAGAGCTTGGTATGAGGGACTCACTACTTTTTTGCTTGAGTCTAGGTTTGTCAAAGGGAGTGCTGATAAGACCTTATTCATTAAGAAAGACCAAAAACATATCTTGATTGCCCAGATTTATGTAGATGATATTGTTTTTGGGTCTACTTCTGATTTACTTGCTCATGATTTTGGAGAATATATGGAAAAAGAATTTGAAATGAGCATGGTCGGTGAATAGAATTATTTCTTAGGTCTTCAGATTAAATAATCTAAAGACGGGATTTTTATATCTCAGTCTAAATATGCTAGAGACGTAGTTAGGAAATTCTGTTCGTCCTCTACTAAGCATGTACGTACTCCTATGAGTACTTGTGTTAAGCTTAGTAAAGATATTTCTGGAAAGGATGTTGATTCTACCCAGTACAGGAGTACGATTGGCAGCTTGCTTTACTTGACTGCGAGCAGACCTGATATCGCTTTTAGTGTTGGAACATGCGCTCGCTACGAAGCTTGGTTGCAAAATATCGTGGTATCTTTGGGAGTGTAATATATCTGTGAGAGATACTGCTTCTCTTGTTTTGGTTGACTGGTTGATTAAGCGACTGGAGTGGGGCATTATGAGAGGGAATATCATTTTCTTGTTACAAGAAGGATTACTTGAGATTTTAGAAGGCTGAGTGATGAAGATTCAGACTGGATTAACAAGCTTCTATTCTTACCAGCTAAAAAGTATATGTCCATGCTGGTAGTAGAGTCAAGTCCATGGAACTCCAATGATTTTGGCATCCTATACCCCACTTATATATTTTCACTTAAAGAAAAATGCTAATGTGTTCATTTGGCAGGATAGGACTAGTAAATTGGAGTGGAATTGGCTTCTCTTTTGCTGGTGCCCCGTGTCCTGACAATCCCATGTCAAGTAGGGGGCAGATCATTGATCAGTGTAAGGATGCCAAGGTCTGCAAGCTACTAGAATGTGATTTTGGGGAGAGTAAAGTTTATTCTCCAAGCAGTATAATGAAGATGTTTCAGAGCTCCATTTTCTGCTTATAACCTCAACACGAAGATCGGCTTTTAATCTAATGTTGGTAGGTTGCAAACATGTCTTCATCCATCTAAGTTGAACATACACGCAATATACTTACCATCTTCCAAATTACTATTTGAAGTATTTGTTGTTTATTCCAGAAGAGGGATGTTAGCATAGTGCAAGGGATGGAAAAAAACCGTACGTGATTTTTGTTTATTCGTTTAAAATTTGAAAGCTGGTAAAAAAAGAGGGGGAAAAATGAAAGAGGATCTTAATCAACGTTAGTTGGCTTCTAAGTTGGAGGGTCAATTGGCATTTTTATGGTTAAAGTGAGCATGGGTACTGAATATGAATTCTATTTGGTAATAAAAAATATCATCGAGCTTGCTTGCCTTGTCCATGAGTAAGTAGTTGCTCAAGCATGAAAGAAAAGAAGAGGTCAAAAGGAAGGGTCGAGGAGGGTCCCCAACCACAATCCATCCAATGGTAAGTCAGAAATGGCTTGAGAGAATCAGAAAGTAAATTGACAGTACTTCGTGAATAAATAGTGAGAATACCTGAATTTGATGTTAAATCCCCTATTTATAGCTGAATCATGGAATAAATTTATGATAAATTATTGGAAGAAGGCATCATTGTTTTCCCATTTTAGAAAGCTTTTAGCTACGACGGAGTGTTAGGCATTAAATGCCCATCACCTTACATTAAATGGGCACCACTTAGCATTAAATATGCATGAGGCGGGCAATAGGATTGCATGTGATGTGACCTAAAGATGCCGTGTAAGTGTCCCATCTATTTGCCACCTGTAAAGTTAATGTCTGACTTGGCATAGCGGAGTAGTAAAAAAATGAACTAATTCCATTATTCGAGTGTATTTATGGTCAGGAGTGAACTAATGCAATCGTCTTGGCTATGGGGCCCATTCTCTGTGTTTCAAGTGGTCGAGAGTGCCTTCTCATAGCACTCGCTCTCAAGGCATCGTGCTTGGGGATTTTGTCACATGTCATTTATGTTTTCTATAACAATATTATGCCCCCACTCTGGTCAAAAAAATTGTTTCCCGTGCAGACTAAAGAAATAAGATATACTGTCAGTCGCATTTATTTTGGACCCTTCCATATCCCTTTCACTGTTATTTCAAATCAATCATGTCATTCTATGACTGGTTATGTTTTCTGCACATAATGGTGCGTGGGGGGCCTATTTAACTCTAGGCGAGTGTAACCTAGGATTTCGTGCTCGAAACCAAAGACATCCCACTACTCCCCAGATTTATGTCATTTCGAGTGACCATATTTAATACATTTTTCCCACTCGTATTATTGTTTTGACTTTGTACATATTCACTGAAAATTTTTTTTAAATTTTTCCCGCTCATATTATTGTTTTGACTTTTTTTATATTCACTGAAACAAATTTGCCCTTTCTACCATTTACATTGTGCTTTCTTTCTCTCACACTTGCAATCTTATGTTCTTGCATTTTGCTTCTCTAGCATTCTCTCATCCTCCAAATTTCTATTTGGTGACTGTCTAAAACTCCCTCTTTATTTTTGATTTCATTCCAATTGGTCGTAATGGGTAAATTATCAGACGAGATAAGGGCCAAATGAGGTTTTGAAAGGTTCAAGTGAAGATACAACATACCCATTAACGTCAAAATTAGGTTTAGGGGGGAAAGGAGAGCGTGAAATATGCCTTTTCCTGATCGTAGTCATAATCGAAGGGGGGTTTAGATTCCTGATTTCTTATTTCTTACATCAAGTTTTCCATGTTATAAATCTCTTACCTAGGTGTGTCACACACAATATTATAGTATAGTAAATGGTGTAGAAGAAATTAACCATAGATATGGATTCCATCTTTTTGCCTACGATTTACTCTATTATTATAACCTTCAAAAAGTTAGAAAGAATGAGAATAAATAGTACCAAAAATCCTAACCAGAAAAGGCCTTCGTACATATGTCACCTGATAACATTAAGGGTTTCGAGGATGACTGATGTGTAATATCTGGGGAGTGGACGTGCAATCCTGGGGAGGATGACTTTCCATGACTGCAGCTACATCGGGGCTAGGTTGGGTGATAATTGCATTTCATCATAACATACACTTCTCAATTTTCAGAGTGATTGACACTAACTTTTGTTCATTCTTAAGTGCAGACGAACCTGAGAGGAAGTCTTGGGCCAGGGATACGGAGGGACCTCCCTCACAGTAAGGAGGTCCTAACTTTCCATGGCGAATCGGATACTTATCCTTTTGTGAGGTTGGCACCAATATTATTAGACTTCCAACCAGTCTACCATTTCACTCCTCCATAAGGGTTCGACATCCAAGCCATTGCAGACATCCTACACTAGTGGTTTAATTGGTTAGACGAATGGAAGATCGAATTTTACTATAGTCGACCGCCTTGGAAGCCCTATCTATTCAAGCAATCAGACCAAAGATGGCCCCAAAAATGGATATTAGAGGGCGGTTGAGGAGAAGGCGTGGCAAAAGAAGATGGAGGCCACGAAGAAAAGGGAAAATGAGATTTCAAAAACAAAGGTCGATGAGGCAAAGAAGGCTTAGCTCAACAAGTAGGTTAAACAAGAAAACATTGAGAATAATAAAGGAGAGAAGGAGGTTTCCATAAAGGAACCAGGTGCTTTTCCAAAAAGGTGCATTGAAGCCAAAGTGGGGGATCCCCAAGCCAAGAAGAAACAAAGAGTCGAGAAAACTCTTGACTTACTGATTTTGGATCCCCCTACCCCAACTTAACCTCTACCGAGCATGAGAAACGACATCCTGAGGACTTCAATGGTGCTTGCTCCTCCACCCTTACCAAAGGATAAACCATCAAGTGGTGAGGGGAGCTTGAGGTAGGTTCCTTTGCAGACTGTGCCCCTAAGAACCCAAGTGAGGGGCTCCTCCCCTTGGGCTCCTCAAATTCTGATTCCAAGTTTGGATTCTCTATCTGACTAACCATTCATAATTCAAGATTCAGCTATAAGCCACTCGGAGCTCTACTTAAGGGGGATCATTCCTCCTCAAGATATGTAGAATATAAGGAAGAACAAGATAAAAGATCTCCACGACATAATGATGAAGACTCTAATAACGGTAAATGAGCTTTCATAAACTCTTCCAAGTTTGTAAAGTTACTTATTCACACTTATCTCCCTCTAACTCGTTTGCTTTACCATAGTCAACCCTCTACTCTATGGAGCTGCTCACCAAGAGTCAGACTTTGCATGAAAAGGTTGGCAGAGATGACGCTTTATTCGAGCCTTAAGAGAGAGGGTCAAAGATATGGAAAAAGAAAAGGCCAAGCATGAAAAAGAGCTTGAATCTGTAATGCAGAAAGTGGCAGCTGCAGAAGAGAAGTCAGAAGCCAGTAGGAAAAGGAGTAATGCTGCATTGGCTCATCTGGCTTCCAAAGATGAAAAGCTAATAAAGAAAATAAAGCTGCTCGGCCAAGTCAATTACGACATCTCAAAGGTCAAAGCTAAAAAGGAAGCTTTAATAAAAGACCTGAAGGAAAGTTACACGAAGTATAATGGGCTAAATGAGGATAACATTAAGTTGAAGCTTGAGCTTATGGAGGAGATTACCTTCAAGCTGGAAATGAAGGACACTTTGAAGGCTTCTGAGACTAAGTCTGTCGAGGATCTTGAAGCATAGTTCAATGATTTCGTGAGTCAGACGGAGGATGCAAGGAATGAGTACTTCCTGGATGACTGGGAGACAACTATGCAAAAGTTGAAAGTGGATCCCGCCTCCGAGACATACGTAAGTGTTCCATTCCCCAATCCGAACTCTCTTTTTCCGAAGTTCAGCTTTGATCGAGATCCTCGAACTCCAATCGGTGAAGAGCTGACTGGGCAAATTCCAGAAGAATGTAAAGTCGAAGCCATTGAGTTGAGCAAGGACAAGCCCTCGAAGAACTAGACCATCTTATTTTTCTTTCTTCATTGTAACTTTTATTTTTACGATTTTTCCAGTAATAATTTTCATAATAAATAAAGACTTTTTGTTTTAGACACAGTGTACTTTATTTCTTCTTCTTTCATTTATCGACTGTCCTTAGTTATGTCTCTTTTTTCTTGTTTGTCAGTGTATTTTAACATTTTCCATGACTCATCAATCATGATATGAGTGACTGATGGAAAATTGATCAAGCCTGAATTTTTAAAAATAGGTTACATTTTGCTTCAGTGTTAATCTATTTATTGGGTTTCCAAGCTTTCGTTACCATCTTTATCTCAAAAAGACTAATGTATTGTGGTACTTCTTCAAACCTCACAAAATAATGAAGGTAGAGAATATAGCGTGGTCGGGGTTGCCATCAAGTCTCTTAAGTTGGTGTAATTTTGAAGGGTTAGCCTTTAATTTTTTCTTTCTTCACATACAATGTGCTACTGATTATAAATAATTCTATAAAACTTATGTGGACCTTTTGTTTAAATGATAAATTGTACCCTCGTTGTCAAATAACTCACAGAATTGCTCCTTTATGGAGAAGAATTCCCTAGTAGGTTAAGTTTCTAGAGTAATATTGAACCTCTGAGCGAACCAACTTTTAAGGATCAGATGATGCCTAACACAATTAATGAGGCTGGAGTGAACTGTAAGCTTTGACATGTATGGACAATTGTAGAATTTACATCAATTGAGATTCTTCATGCTCGAAGTCTCTTGCTAAGAAATTATTTTAATACCCAACCTCGAGAGGTAGGATTAAATGAATATATCTTTTCTTAATTGGCTCTCCTCATGCAAAATAAGGCGATTTATAATGTAATTTTTACCAGAACTGGCATTGACTGGGTTAGCACAAGTTTGTTTGTTTTAAGATTACCTCTGAGCAGACTAGTAGGGAAACGATTATACGAACCACTATTGGTGAACCAATAGGGAAATCCTGGTAAAAACCACCATTGGATGAATCCAATGGGGCAAACCACATTTGGGAAATAAGTGTGAATCCTTGTAAGATCAACTATTGAATGAATCCAATGGCCATTGGGGTGAACCACCACTGCTAAATCAGTGGGGCAATCCTTGTATGAACCACTACTGATGAATCAGCAGGGCAATCCTTGTAAAAATGATCATTGGATACATCCAATGGGGTGAACCACCACTGGTAAACCAATGGGGCAATCCTTGTATAAACCACTACCAATGAATCAGCTGAGCAATCCCTGTAAAAACCACCATTAGATAAATCTAATGGGGCAAACCGCCACTAGTAAACCAGTGGGGCAATCCTTATATGAACCACTACTGATGAATCAGCACTGCAATCCTTGTAAAAACCACTATTGAATAAATCTAATGGGGTGAACCACCACCAGTAAACTAGTTGGACAATCCTTGTATGAACTACTATTGATGAATTAGCAAGGCAGTCTTTATAAAAACCACCATTGGATGAATCCAATAGGGTGAACCACTACTAGTAAACCAATGGGGCAATCCTTATAAAACCACCATTGGATGAATCCAATGGGACGAACCACCACTGGTGAACTAATGGGGAAATCCTTGTAAAAACCACCACTGGATAAATCTAATGGGACAAACCACCCTAGTAAACCAGTTGGGCAATCCTTATATGAACCACTACTGATGATAGGTAGGGCAATCCTTGTGAATAATACATGGTTTCAATAAGGCCTTCCTTGGTGCCAACCTATGAAAACCTTTAAAACCAGTACAAGTATGAATATGCTTTTATAGAATGTAAATTCTTACATGTAAAATAACTTTAAATGTGTTAGATTCCATGGTCTTTTGATGGGTCGCCCCTCCAGATTTGACAATCGGTACACCCCATTCCCGAGCACTTCTGTCATATGGAATAGTCCTTCCCAATTTGCCCAGAGCTTGCCTTCCGTCGGGTCTTTTCTGGCACCTATCAGCTTCCAAATAGCATATTCACCAACTTTGAATCCACGAGTTCTGACGGTTTCGTTGAACCTTCTCCTTGTTTCATTTTGGTAACTAGCCAATCTAATAGTTGTCAACTCCTTTTTTCATCAATGAAGTCAAGACTCAATCTCATGGCAGCTTTATTCTCCGCTTGATCAAAGATTGTCTCTGGATGGTTGGTATTCCTACTTCCAGTAGGATAACCACTTCCATACTGTAGGTAAGAGAAAACGGAGATTCTCCAATTGACCTTCTCGGGGTTATCCTGAACATCCAAAGTACCATTGAGAGCTCATCCACCCATCTTCCCTTAGCTACTTCGACCCTTTTCTTTATACCATTGAGGATGATCTTTTTTGAAGCTTTAGCCTATCCATTGCTCTGCGGGTAGGACGGGGTGGAATAGACATTCTTAATCCTATATCTGGAACAATATTCCCTGTATGGAATGCTATCGAATTGCATTCCATTGTCGAAAATTAATATCCTAGGGATATTGTACCTTGTGATGCTGTTCTTTCATATAAAGTGGATGGTATCCGCATCCTTGATGTGGGTCAATGGTTTTGCCTTAACCCATTTGGTGAAATAGTCGATGTTGACGACCAGACATTTTCTATTTCCAGTAGCAGTAGGGCGTGGACTAACAATGTCTAATCCTCATTATGCAAATGGGCAAGGGCTAGTGAGTGGGGAAAGTTCTCATGTAGGCTGGTGAAGGATTGGAGCAAATCTCTGGCACTTCTTGCATTTCCTAACATAGATTTGGGTATCTCATGCCATCCTCGGCCACCCATAGCCTTGGGTGATTGCTTTATGGGCCAAGGATCTGCTCCTAATATGCGCTCCACATACACCTTCATGTAATTCAAAGAGCAAGTCTTATACCTTTTCAGGATGAACACATAAGAGATAGGGCCGGTGAATGATTTCCTGTATAGCTTGTGGTCAGTTGATAACCAGAATCTTGTGGCCTGGATCCTGAGTTTTCTTGCTTCTATCTTGTCCTCGGGGAGGCTTCCCTCTTTTAAATAAGTAATTTGGATCCATCCAGGATGGGCCCAATGGAACGTAAGCCATGAGATCACATTTGGCAATGCTATGCTTCTCTAATTCTTCCAGAAAGACAGTGTCTTTAAACCTACTTTTGGGGTTTGCAGCCAAAGTAGCTAAAGTATCTGTATGTGTGTTATGATTTCTCCCGATCAACTCAATTCGAATGACATTAAATCCCTTGAGTGTTTGTTTTGACAGCTCCACGTACTCGAAAATTCTTTCACTCCTTGCAACACATTCACCGTTCAACTGGCTTTACCACCAGCTGGGAATCAGTTTTTACGACCAAATTTTTGGCAAAGAGTCACTGAGCAATAGCGAATCCGGCTAATAAAGCCTCGTACTACGCTTCATTATTTGTAGCCTAGAAGCCGACTTTGATGGCATACTCGATTGTCCCTCCCTCTGGGGTTGTCAAAACTATACCCACCCTAGCTTATCTTTTAGTCAAGGATCCATCAACTTCGATTTGCCACGATGGTGTGGCTGTTTCTGCGTTGGCCTCAGCCTTTGAATTGACCTCTAATAGCCACGAAATCCACCAAGACTTGAGCCTTGATTACAGTTCTTGGGATGAATTTTATGTCAAACACGCCAAGGGAGACCACCCATTTGACCATTCTTCTAGTGATGTCTACTCTTTTCAGTAATTGGCCAATGGGTTGATCTGTAGCCACCTATATAGTATGGTCGTGGAAATAGTGAGCAAGTTTCTTGGATTCCATCACCAGGACGAAGGTGAACATCTCTAGGGGAAGGTATCTGTCCTCTACCCCCTGTAGCGTTTTGTTGGCATAGTAAATGGGCTTCTGCTTTCCTTTCTCTACCGTCAATAATATTGCGCTTACCGCTTACTCTAACATGACTAAGTACAGGTATAGAACATCCCCTGGCCGGGTAGTCAACAAGATTGGAGGAGCTATTAGAAACTCTTTTAGTTTATTTAATGCTTCGTCAGCCTCTTTGTTTTATGTCACCTTATTCGTTTCCTTCACTAAATCAAAAAGTGGTCGACACTTATTAGATATACGGCTAATGAATCAGTTGAGCAGCATTCCTGTAAGCTTCTAAACCTCTTTTTTAGTTCTTGGTGGTAATACAGCTTGGATAGCTCATATTTGGTTTGTTCAGTGCTTAGTCCTGGTTTCCAAGTGCGCTAAGAATTTTTCTAAGCTTACTTCGAAAGCACACTTGGCAGCATTGCGCTTCAACTTATATCTATCCAGTGTATCCAGTGTAGTGAACATATGTTATAAATGCTAGATATGGGTTTCAGCGTCTTTGCTTTTTATAACCATATCGTCAATATAGACCTCCATGATTTTGCTAAGGTCATCTTTGAACATCTTAGTGACCAGCCTCTGATAAGTCGCCCTAGCATTCTTTAGACCAAATAGCATGACCCGATTGCAATAGATCTCATTTGGAGTGACGAAAGAGGTTTTTTTCTCATCGGGCCCGTATATTGGGATTTGATGGTATCCCCTATACACGTCTAGAAAAGACATCACGAATTTCCCATAGTGGAATCCACAAGTTGATTTATTTTGGGTAGAGGAAATGGATCTTTTGAGCAAACTTTATTTAAGTTGATTTATTTTGAGCAGAGGAAATGGATCTTTTGAGCAAACTTTATTCAAGTCTGTATAATCAATACAAACTCTCCATTTCCCATTTTTTTTCTTGACCACCACTGTATTGACTAGCCATTTGGGATATGAAACTTCCCTAATGGCCTCTGCTTCGAGCAACTTTCTAACCTCTTTTATTATAGCTTTAGCGTGCTAGAACACAGACCTCTTGGCTCTTTGGACTATAGGCTTGACTCCTAAATTAACACTTAATTTATGAAAAATAATTTCAGGAGAAATACCTGGCATTTCTCTTAGGGTCCAAGCAAAAAGTACTGATGTTCTTTAATAGCATTTCTGTGAGTTCCAGCTTTTCCTCGGATAGCAAGTTGGAGCTGATCAGGAAGCATCTGTAATCTACGGATCATCCAATGTTGAATTTCTCTAAGTCCTCAACAGCTTTGCTTGCGGGGTCACCACCAACATCATCGATCTGAGGTGTGTTTTCGGGCATCTCCATAAGTTAGACTTGCTCAGGAAGTGTTTTGGATTTCAGGGTGGCGGTGAAGCATTTCTTTGATATGTCGTGGTTCCCTCTTATATTGATCACCTCATCACTGTAAAGAAACTTGAGGACCTAGTGATAAGTTAAGGGGACTGCCTTCAACGCATGTATCCATGATCTTCCAACAATTGCATTGTAAGAAGATGGTACATCTACCACCGTAAATTCCATATCGTACTCGACCAGCCTAGCTCGGATGGTTATTATTACCCTCCCGATTGGCCAAACTTAAGTGACTTCGTCTTCAAGAAAAATGATTTCTTGAGCATCATTTCTTCAGGAGTGCTTGCTCAGGGATTATAAAACTTCAAGGACTTTGGCGGGCTGACATGAACTCTACCCCTCTAGTCAGAGGGATGTGACGTATAACATTGATAATAGCTGGTTACTGAATCTCCTACCTTGATCTTATCCTTGGTGGTGGTTGAGCATCATCTGGAACATCTTCTTTCTCAAAATTATCCCTTCTCCTGGTTTGATCTTTTTCCTATGGTCGGGAAGCGTCTTCTGTATCCCCCATCTTCGATCGATCAATAAATTCTTTCAAGTGGCCTTCTCTAACGAGATCTTCCAGGAAGTACCTCAGGGAAAGGTATGCTCTAATGTGATGCCCCATGTCCTGGTGATATGAGCAGAAATCTTTTTGACTCCTTCCCGAGGTAATCAGCTAGCTTCTTAGGCCACTGGAAATAAGGTTGGTCACGGATTTTACCAAGTATCCTAAAGATTGGTTCCTTAAAAATCATGTTTATGGCCTAGAACACTAATCTCTAGTTGTTAAGATTCTCTCTTAATTTTTCATTACCTTTTCTCTTCTTCAACACCAACGATTTTGATTCTTTGTGCTCGACTGGCTTTATCTCGTCCTCAACCTTAGCGTATTTCTAGATTTGACACATAAGGTCAGACATGTTCACAGCTGGCTCTTTGTTAAGGAGAACCAGAGCTTATCTCCTTTCTGTAATCCCTGTTTGAAGGAGTTCACAGCCAACTGCTCGGAGCATCCTTCTACCTTGTTGTAAGGCTCCATATATTGCCTAGAATACTCCCTCAGGCAATAACTAGTTTTCGATTTCATAAAGGAGAGTCTGATCTCATAAGGCTTTTATATATTTTATATACCAAACAAAATATAAGTTTTCCTTTCCCTAGATGATGTTAATCACCAACTTAATGCTCCTACTGGACTTGTTGGAATAAATAAATTAATTAATTAATAATTTTTATAATTAGTTTTCTAATTAAAGTGGTTTATATAAGAAATCTCACTTTTTTTTTATAAAGAGAATTCAAATAATGTCCCTAATGCAGCAACACAATAGAAGAAGAGGTGCTAGTGTGGGAATGGATAAATTGAGAGTTTCAATTAGAAATCAAGGGAGGCTGGTACCTTATAGACAGTGGGCAGTGAAAGACATTCAACAGAAGCAAAGCTAAAGGGAAAATGAGAATGGATGGAATAGTATTATTAGAACAGCAACTAAAAGTGTCACATGAATCTTCTTAGGAGACTTCTATATGTATTTGGTTTAATTTTTGCAGATGTTAAAGCAAAATAAAAACAAAAAATTTAGAGGGTTTTTTTGTGGAGGAGTGTTATGATGATGCTAATCATTGGCTTAAGAGGTTCATTATTGTTGGACAGATCACTAAATTTATCAATGGTTTGGGCTGAAGGATCTGTGCCTTTGGCATCTGTAATTGCAGGTAGCTCAATTTCAATATTTCCTATAACTAGTTTTCTACTTCATAAAGGAGAGTCTAATCTTATGAGGCTTTTATATATTTTATAAACCAAACAAAATATAAGTTTTCCTTTCCCTAGATGATGTTAATCACCGACTTCATGCTCCTACTGGACTTGTTGGAATAAATAAATTAATTAATAATCTTTATAATTAGTCTCCTAATTAAAGTGGCTATATAATAAATCTAATTTTTTTTTTGATAAAGAAAATTCAAATAAGGTCCCCACTGCAGCAACACATTAGAAGAGGAGGTGTTGGTGTGGGGATGGATAAATTGAGAGTTTCAATTGGAAGTCAAGGGAAGCTGGTACCTTATAGATAGTGGGTAGTGAAAGACATTCAACAGAAGCAAAGCTAAAGGGAAAATGAGAATGGATAGAATAGGATTGTTGGAACAGCAACCAGAAGTGTCACATGAATCTTCTTAGGAGACTTCTATACGTATTTGGTTTAATTTTTACAGATGTTGAAGCAAAACAAAAACAGAAAATTTAGAGGGTTTTTTTTTGTGAGGGGTGTTGTGATGATGCTAATCATCAACTTAAGAGGTTCATTATTATTGGACATATCACTAAATTTATCAATGGTTTGGGTTGAAGGGTCGGTGCCTTTGGTACCTGTGATTTTGTAGCTAGCTCAATTTCAGTATTTCCTATAACTAGTTTTCTACTTCATAAAGGAGAGTCTAATCTTATGAGGCTTCTATATATTTTATAAACCAAACAAAATATAATTTTTCCCTTTCCTAGATGATGTTAATCACCAACTTAATGCTCCTGCTGGACTTGTTGGAATAAAATTTATTACTAATTTTTACAAATCTGTTTCCTAATTAAAGTGGTCTCTATAAGAAATCTAATTTTTTTAATAGTTCATCCGAGAAAGTTATTGAGAGTCCCATAATACATACGAGTATCCCAAACCATTTACAACCAAGATAAACTAAGGGACATTCATTCATAGATTTTAACCAAAAAATAACACCCACTATAAAGACACAAGGGTTTGTTTACTAGGGTAAAAACTCTTCTAAATTCAAAGGGAAAACAACTCTACATCATTAAGTAGATCAAACAAAACTTCTTCACTATCTTTAGAAGAGGTTATATGGAGGAATGGATTACAATCTTCAACCAATCTACTTGTAAGAAAAATACTTCCTAATCTTGCTTGCCCTTGCCGCGATCATCCTTCTTAGTTTTTAGCTTAAAAGAGCATGGGTGAGAGATGCAAGGTCAAAAGACAGGGTTTAGGAAAACTTATTTGTTCTTTATATCAAAAGAGAAAAGGTAAAGAAGTAAATTTGGCGTGCTTTAAAAAATTCCAGATTGCTTGTGGGTGAGATGCTTTTGAGCTGCTCGGAGGCACATTGGATAGATTCTACTAGATGTCCCAGGTAGTTTATGAGTACGAGCTTCCCACGAGTTACTGATGAGGCACACTATTTTTTTGGGTAGAGTTTTTCAAAAGAAGAAGAAAAGAAAAAGAGATTCTCGTGGGAATGAGTAGACAAAATCTTCTTTCCTTCTTTAAATCTTCCCCAAACCTTTCATATGATACATGAACAATCTCTAGCTTGTGTAGGTGAACCATAATAACTAACTTATGACATTTTAAACACTCAACTAATGCAATATTACACACAAAGTGTTTGCTCAAAATTTACCAACAAAAAGATACTAATATAGACACTAACAATCTTCACTTTTGGCAATTCCAAAACGAAAACACCCCAACCCTAAATTATAAATAAAAATGTCATAAAGCTAACTAAACTAAATGTCTTGATCAACAACTTAAAACATTGAACAAGCTCATTAATGTATCAATCTATAAGTAGTTCAGATTCAACTACCAACATATAATTAATTCAAATTTAATTCCCCAAGAAGAAGGCTCAATGTGGCACTCAATTATAAGAAGTCAATATGGCCCTATGGAAAATGGTTCCTAGGGTTATGGGATGGCACTGATGGCCTTAGGAATTTCTATTTCAAATTCCTAGGGCTGCAGGAATACATTGAAGGCCTTAGGAATCTCCATTTCAGATTCCTAAGGATCTTTATTTCAGATTCCTAAGGTTTTGGGATGGCATTGAAGGTCTTAGGAATCTCTATTTCAGATTCCAATGGATTATAGACCTGTTAAGAGAAAAACTTTGAAAAATCCCTACGTTCGTATATCTGGGCTTTACCCTTTGATGAGATAAAAATTTTTGTTTTGAGAAGATAGTTAGAGAGGGGATATTCTTTTTTTTGTTGCTTTCCCTAGACTTTATGCCTTATTTGGTAAGCATTTTCCCTTAGTAAGTTATTGATTTTATATGGTTTCTCTACATCTGCACAATGATAAGACTTTAATTAATACTCTTAATCTAAGAGATTAGAACTTAGAAAAATCTGGTATCTATTCTTATAAATCATTCTTCAATTAATTTGATAACTTCCCCAACTACTACATCTTTTCCTGATATTTCTTTGATTTGGAAGGCAGAAAATGTGCCAAGTGAAGTGAGATCATTGGTTGGCTTGTGTCCCATAAGAAATTAAATCTAGCAGATTTACTTCGGAAAATAAGTCTAGGCTTAGCAATAAGTCTAAACTACCTTGTTATGTGTAAGGCTTTAGAAGAAAATATTAATAATCTATTTTTGCACTATATTGTTGCTAATAATTTGTAGAAAAAATTGTTTGCTAAGGAAGACGAACATTGGATAGCTCTTATTTCCTATTAAGATCTATTCATGGAGTACAAACCTTATAGTGTAGCTCGTCAGTTTATGTTTGACCACTATTTGGCTAATCCTGGTGTTACAAAATCCCCTTCTGATAGCTTAGCAAAATTCCTAGAAGAAAGTGGCCAACGTCTATGATGACTCAATGTGCATTACCAAAGGCTAGTTAAGAAAGGTCTTAGACTTCATGACAGGAAGTTGGTGGCATCATCAGCTTAGGATTTTTGAAAAATATGTACTAGATGTTCCTTTTGAAATAAAAGTTCCCTATGTCTTGAGGGATGATCCTTTGTTTTCTCCTACAAAAAGGTGGTCATTTTCACGGTTCAATCATCTCATACTTTAACAAGGTTTTGGGAATTGTGCTCGGAGTAACTACGAGAATACCCACTAGTGCTACTTTGATTGAGGCTCTTGAAAAGGTAGTGATTTTGTCTAGTATGTTGAAATGAACCTCAGAAGCTTTGGAGGCCGTAGATGCTACATAAGTGAAGAAACGTGCAAAGAAGGTTCGATCTCAACCCTTACACATTTACAAAAGTTTTGTTGTCTATTTCATGCTTGAGTCAAAGTTTCCTCGTTTCTTTCAGGCTATTAGTCATGCTTCTTGTCTTCATCATAAAAAATCATTCTCTCATAAAAATCTAAAAATTAAAATGATTTGCATAATAATAGTCCCCCTAAGGATGCTGTGGTTCTTAATGCATTAATTATTGATGCAAGTGGGGAAGGAGAGAGAGGAACAATTGAAATTGCATAATTTGACCAAGAAATAGTCACTTTTAAACTAATCCCTAATTTTGCCTCTGTTGGAGGGATCGCTGTCGAAGTAATTTTTGATATTTCATCTATAAGGAACTTTTAGAAAGGTTGTCTCTTTAAGAAGGCTACCTTAGGGGGCTTCATGTAGATAAAATTCTTGTAGAGGAAATTTCTTGGGAGAAACATGAAAATAAGCACAAAGGACCTTTAGGAAGGCTACCTTGGGGGTTCATGGAGATAAATTTCCCACGAAGGTAATTTTTTGGAGAAACTTAAAAAAAAAAGCCCCGGGAACCTTTAGAAAGGTTGCCTTAGGGATTCTAAAGAATAAACATTCACATATGTGAACAAAATAAATCTTTGATGAATGAAAAAAGATCTTTGTATTAATGGGAGCACTAAGCTTGTTTGTCTTCAGATCCATAATCTTGTACTACCTATTGTTGCCATGTGCTTCGTCGATAACCCAAAGACCTTCCTATTTTAGAGTGAACTTGGGTGCTGATAATCCTTTCATTACATAATTAGTAATCTTTATGACTAAATCCTTTCTTAGAATTGTTCGGACTTCACAAAGATGCCTTAGGCTCTATTGATGCAAGTCTGGTATGTCTTTAAATCTTCTTTGGCATTGTCTCTTCTTTCAGTTAAGGATTCCAAGTTTGTGTGTCTAGAGTCTGGAATCGCACCACTTCGAAAGGTTACTTAAGCCGAGGGCACAACTATCTTAACTAAGAGAACTAATCTTGTCCCATAGACTAGAGAAGGATCATCTAAGTGGACTCTTTTTAATGTTCTGTATGCCTATAAAGCCTTTTATAGTGTATGTGCCTAATTGGATTAGCGGTCTTTCAAAATCCGACTTAGTATTCACAAGGGTTTTACTTGTTGCCTTGGCTTGAACATTCTCCTTATGGTAGTACATGGATTATTTGTAGTGGGAGACATCATATGAAGCCAGAATTTGTCTAACGTGAGAATTTACAAATGGAGTGCCGTTATCCATAAATATTACCTTTGGAATTCCTTAGTGCCAAATGATGTATTCTCAAATGAAATTTGACACTGCTTGCCCAATAACCTTCCTTAGTGGATTCCTTCAACCCATTTAGTGTCAATTTTGTCACTACAATGATTCAATTGTTTCCATGGGAAGGAAGATTTATATGTCCAATCAAATCCATGGACCAAGTATAGAATGGTGACAGAGTTTGTAATGTTCGAAGTTCTATTGCTAGGGCATGAATGAATAGGACTATTTTTGGCAAGAATGACATCTTTTCATGTAATTCTTACATCTTCTTCCATGGCTGGTAGGTAATGTCTCATCTATAGCAAATGAGCATATAACTTTCTTCCTTCCTAATGTTCCATCTCATGCTTTTTTCTAAGACTTATTATATTTTTTCCCTAATAAGACATCAAAGCCATGTCTGTAGAGATGTCCTTTGTAGATATAAAAGGAAAAGTCCTACTTATTGATGACCATGACATTTTCATTTGTCATGGGGAGTCACCTTCTGATGAGGGAGTCTATGCAATAATGCCTCCAATTTCTAGGAGTAGGGATGCCTTTATTGGGTCCTAGCATTTGAGGCACTATTGTTGGATTGCTTGCTTCTTTGGCCATGATGGCCAATAATATCCCTGCCTTTAAGCTCTTCTGTACAAGCTGACTTTCTCGATTCCACACATTTGCTCGTGGATTTTTGTCAAATTTACCTTGGCTTCATTGTCTCCTAAACATCTGGCCAAGCTTCCACTTGGAACTTTAAAGTATAATAACCTAATTAAGGGTCTAGTGCTTACGTTTTGTTACGACAATTTTTCTTTTATGAAACCTCAATTCTTCTATAATGGGTGGTCTCTGGTCTTCTATTTCCTCTTTAGGTAAGATGTTTAACACTAAGCGCAGTAAAGTCCTTTTCATTACCTTTATACCACTTGTTTCTCCCTCAACTTCTACTTTAGAGGCAAGAGTGGCTAAGGCATCCGAGTGTCAGTTGTTAGACTTGGTACGTGCTCTATTTGAATGCTATTGAACTTGTCAATTGATCGTTGGATAATCATCTAGTATGATATTAATGTTCTTTAACTACGTACTCTCCGTTGGTATGCTTTATCACCAACTTGGAGTCTCCTTTGATATACACTTTTCTAACTCCTACCTACCATGAGTCCTCGGATCAAAGCCTTATATTCTGCATCATTATTGGAACATCAGAACTTTAGTTTGTAAGATAAGTTGATCTTAACTCCTAATGGTAGAGTCAGAACAAATCCAGCTCCTCCTTCTTCTGAAAGTGGATGACTCATCAAAAGCAAGTGATCATTACTCCTATTCCGTAATTGTAGCTTGAAAATCCTTCCCAGGTAGTCTTCTAATGGTAGCTCATATTGTCTTGAGGAATATTTTGCCTATAAGTCAGCTAAAGGGCTTCCAAGGGTTGGCCCGAGTGGCTCAAGGTTTTCCCCCACAAAGACCACACGGCTTCGATTTCTGAATCAAGTGATATGTGCTTGAGGGTAACGTATATCTCCCTAGTTACTCATCAGTTACACAGGTCATTCAGAGTTACAATAATATGGTGAGGTTTGACAAATGATATATATTCTGCAAGCAAGAAGAACCATCTTTCTGCCCTTTGTATAAGGGGGTCTTGATAAAAGATAGCGTAGGGATCACACTTTGTAATCAAGTTTACTGGAGATGTTAACAAACATTGCCAGAGTTTTTGAGCTACAAACACCAAGGCGAAGTAATCTCTTTGAATGGGAGAATACCACACTTCTACCTATTATATTACCCTACAAAAATAAAATATTGGCCTTTTTTATGCGTGAACTTCTTGAGCAAGCAATGCTCCTATTGATCTAGTAATGGAAGTCAAGTAGAGCAATAAAGTTTTTCTAGGGTAAGGCGGCACCAAGGTTGGGCGATATCAAAATCCTTCTCTATTTCTTTGAACACCTTTTGATGTTCTTCTCCCAATTTGAATTTCATATTTTTTTTCAATAAGACATTAAAGAGCTAGGTTACCTCGACCATGGCAGGGATAACTTTGTAAGTATGACACCCTTCCCAGTAAAGCCTTGATCTTTTTCTAATTAATGTGTTACAGTGCTTCCATACTACAACTACTTTAGTAGGGTCTAGATTGATCCTATGGTGGTGTACTACATACCCCCAGAACTTCTTTGTTGTTACTCCAAAGGCATACTGGAGTGGATTTATCTTGAGTCTGTACTTGCAAGACTTGTTAAAGACTTTTTATATATCCTCCGAAAAGGAGATTCCCTAACATGTATTCACCACCAACACCAAGTCATCGACATAAAATTTCAGACATTTGTGGAACATTGATTATACTTGAAAAGTGTAATTACTAACTCTATATTTTGATAATTTTAATGCATTTACATGTTTAAATCCAAGGTTTTAATGTTATTTTGTAATTTATAAGTTTTGTTCTTTTAATTGTAGGGAAAATGATGAAAACATTGAAGTTTTTCACATTGGAGATGGCTTAGAAGATGAAAGGGAAGCTATGGTTCAAGCCTCACTAAGGATGATCTGGACCAGCCTCAAGACCTGGATTGAAGAAGAAATAATCGAAAGTAATGACCATTCTATGGTTCAGACCACTCCCTCCGGACCACCAGACTTGATGGGCACGCGGTTTAATTAAATTTTAGGGTTTTTGATGAACCTTATAAAAAGACCTATGCACAGCTGACTGAAGGATCTCTTTTTATTCTTTTCATATTGCTTGAGAGAACTTGTTAAGAGAGTTTTTATATTAGTTTAGAGAGTTTTCATGGATTCGTACGATGTGTTCATGTTCTTCACAGCACTTCTTTTATCTTACACGTTTTCAGAGTTGGTTTCCGTGTAAGTTATTTTCGTTTGAACACTTTAATATATGATTTTAGATTTTAATTGATAGATTGGTTGATGATTTACGTGTTTGTTGCTTTTTTTCATCTAAAATAATATCAGCGTAGAAACCCTAGTTCTTAATTCAATGAATCAAGGATGGGTAGTTCATGAAAATACTCTGGGATATATGTAGACCCTTTGCATGCATTTCGAAGGCACATGGGTAGGGATCTATTATTTTAAATCTATTTTTAACTTGTTTCGAAAACATTCGAAAACAAAAATATTTAGCCATATTCATTGAAATCACTGGTATGGGTTTTCGATTATAACTATCTATATATTTTTGGATAGGATAACAAATAGGTTTTGAGTAAAACACTAAATTTGTTTGTTTGAAAAGCTTCTGAAAACAAAAATCTTTAACCATATTCGTTTGAAATCACTGGTACTAGTTTTTGATGCAAATATTCTTAATAATCTTTAAACAAAATAGAACTTCAAGTTTGAAAGTAAACATCCCAGAGTAGAGTAGTGAACTACCTGGACTTGCAATTGAATCAAGAACTTCTTCTTTATTGATTTCTTCATTCAGATCAGATTGTCGTAGCAATTAATTTGATTAAATTATTTTTACTTTATTCTGAATTAAAAAGAAAATAGAAATATAATTGAATTGTTAAAGCCATTTCGTAAAGTTAATTTAACTATTAGTTTTAATTTTATTTGTTTTTATTTGCTTTATTTCTGTTAAATCCAAAGATTTAGTTTTAATTGAATATCAAGCTTCTTTTACATTAAACTCTAAATTCCCTTCGTAACCTAAAAACTAAATAATATAGACTCCCTGTGAATTCGATCTCGGACTCACCGAGTTTGAAACTACGACTATCCTCTTGCACTTGAGAGGAAGAACCCAAACACATTTTTGGGTCAGTTAAGTTTTTAGCATAGTTGCCGGGGAGTCAAAAATTTAGTTTTAGGTAATTTTTTTTTGATGTTTTTTCTTTTGTTTAACTAAAACTTAAAAAAAAAAAAAAGAAAAAACAAAAACCTTTGGGGATATTTAGAATTGCATGTTTTTAAGTTCGGGTAGAGTCTTAGTGGAAAATACCGAACTAGAAGACCCATCCTACCAACTTTCATACTCAAACTCTTACACAACCATTGCATTAGTTAATTCTTCATCTTTTAATTCACTGGCTAGAGTAGATGACAATGTGAGCGTCCATGGGGATAGTGAAGATAATCCAAGTCTTATACCAATGAGAAACCATTTGAACCTAACTAGACAAACCACACCTTCGTGCGTCATCTTGCCTTTGAATAGGGGGAAGTTCACACTTAGGCCTGGGATTATCCAACTTCTTCCTGCATTCTATGGTCTAGATTCTGACAATCCATACAATCATCTGAGGGAATTTAAAGAAGTGAGTAACACATGCATGCCCAAAATGCCAATGAGGATGTAGTGCATCTCCAACTCTTTCCATTCTCTCTCAAGGACAAGGCCAAATTTTGGCTCAATTCTCTTTGTCCTCGTTCCATTGGAACCTAGCCTGAGATGCAAACTGAGTTTTTGAGAAAATACTTACCAACCGAAAAGACTCAGCATTTTAGGAGACACATAACTACCTTTTCATGCAAACCCAATGAGAATTTCTGTCGTGCTTGGGAAAGTTTTAAAGACCTTTTAATGGCCTGTCCTGACCATGGTTTTGAGCTATGGAGACTTGTGAGCATCTTCCACGAGTCTTTGACTCCCAGTCTTAAACAACTTGTGTCAACCATGTGCAAGGGTACCTTATTTGATAAGACTGCAGAAGACGCCATGGATGTCTTTCACATGCTAGTCAAAGATTCAAGTGATTGGGAAATTAGACCCTATCTTTTTTCTGAACATAGGAACCCCATGCCTAGTGGCCAATTAGAATTAAGTGAGACTGATGATTTGAGAGCTAGACTAGCTGCTTTACAGAGTAAGTTAGACTCTCTTAACCTTAAGAGTAAAAAGAAAGTGGTTGAGGTGAATATGGTTTGTAGAGCTTCTGACCAAGTGGGGCATGATCCTAATTCTTGTCCTGAGATTCCTTTACTTAGGGAGGTTGCCTATAGTTAGGCCTACGTCAATGGTTCCCAAAATCGATCTTTTTAGAATAGAGGCCAAGGAAATCTCTCTCACCATCAAGGTGGGAATGTAAATTATCAAGGAGGAAACCAAGCTTCCAACTTTTATCCCCGAGGTAGAGACCTCTACCTCGTATTCCATGGAGGAATGACTATCAAAATCAACCATTTCAACCACCTTCTGTACCACGACCCCAATTCCAATAGCTTAATTCTACTGCAATGCAACCAATGTAAAAGGGGCCCATTAAGGACACTCTTCATCAATTTATGCATCAGTAGTTGAACATCAATAACCAGATGGCTTGGGCTTTAGATGACATACGGGGACAAGTTTCCAAGCTAACTCAAGCCATGACCACCACCTAAAGTGGTAAAATACCTGCTCAAACTTTCTCGAACCCTAAGGGTCAGGTGAACGTTACTGAAGCATCAACCTTAGGTGCTACCTACATGAACAAGTGTAGTTTGTTACCACTTTAAGAGGTGGCAAAGTCATTTAAAAATCTCTAACGCTACGACAGGATCGAAGGTTAGTAAGGATGTTAAGAAACAAATTGAAATAGAGGTTAAGGAGGGAGAGAGGGAGAATACAGAGAGAGAGGTGAAGAAATGTGAGAAAGAATTGAGAATGAAAGAATGGGAAAAAGTAGTAAAAACATCGGATGGGCAAGTAGACCAAACTATCGAGCACATATCCAGACCACATTTTCCCCAAAGACTAGCAAAAGGCAAGAATGAGATGTTGAACTCAGAAATTTATGAAATTTTTAAGCAAGTGAGAATCAACGTCCCATTACTTGAAACTATTAAGCAGAATCCATCTTATGCTTAATTCTTAAAGGATATATGCACTGTAAAAAGAAAGCTTAATGTCAAAGAAAAAGCCTTCTTAACTGAATAGGCAAGTGCCATACTCTAACATGATACACCCCTTAAGTATAAAGACCCTGGGTGTCTTACCATCTCTTGCATAATAGGGGACCACATCATAGATAAAGCACTTCTTGACCTAGGTGCTAGTGTCAACCTATTGCCCTACACTGTCTATCAGCAACTAGGCTTAGGTGAGTTAAAACCTACTAGAGTAACACTACAATTAGCTAACCGTTTAGTTAAAATGCCAAGAAGGATAGTGGAAGATGTGTTGGCCCAAGTAGACAAATTCCACTTTCCAGTTGACTTCATTGTGTTGGACACCTAACCAGTTTAGAATCCTTCCCATTTCATTCCAGTCATTTTACTAGACCATTTCTAGCCACATCCAATGTTGTGATTAATTTTAGGAGTTGGGTTATGAAGCTATCCTTTGGAAATGTGACCATAGCGATGAACATCTTTTGGGTAGGAAAACAAATATGGGAATTTGAAGATATTAGGGAAGTAGATGTAATTCACGCTTTAAGTGAAGAATACTTTCAGAAGACTTTATTAGATGATCCATTAGAACGAGCACTAGTGAGGAGCGAGAAGCGTGAAACCTTGGATGGAATAAATTTTATGGATAATGAGAAAATATTTGGTGATAGAAAAGAAGCTATGGCAATTAATGGTCGGGTGCCAGTTTTTGAATCTTTAGAGTCGTCCTTGATCAAATCCAAGCCATCGGTTGAGTGTCCTCCTTGTCCTTCTAGAAAACCATTGCCCAGTGACCTTAAGTATGCATTCCTAGGAGACGGTGAGACATTCCCGATAGTTATTTCTTCAAAGTTAGAAAAGGATCAGGAACAGAAGTTACTAGCTATCTTGAGTGCCCACCGAAAGGCCTTAGGCTGGACTGTTGTAGATCTTCAAGGTATTATCCTGTTAGTATGTTCCCATCATATATACTTTGAGGATGAAGCCAAACTAGTAAGGCAGCTGCAACGAAGACTAAACCCCAATATGAAAGAAGTTGTAAAAGGAAAAGTGCTTAAGTTGCTTGATACGGGTATTATTTACCCTATCTTTGATTTAAAATGGGTGACTCCCACTCAAGTGGTTCCTAAGAAGTTCGGTGTCACCATAGTTGAGAATGAGAATGGAGAGTTAATGCCTCAACACACCCATACCGGGTGGCATATGTGCATAGATTATAGGCACTTAAATCCTGTGACCCGAAAGGACTATTTTTCCCTTCCATTTCTAGATCAAGTACTTAAGAGAGTAGCAGGAAAGTCTTATTATTATTTTATGGACGGATACTCGGGGTATAATCAGGTTGAGGTAGCATTTGAGGACCAAGAAAAAACCACTTTTACATGCCTATTTGGCACTTATGCTTATAGACGCATGCCCTTTGGGTTGTGTAATACACCTACGACTTTTCAAAGGTGTATGATGAACATTTTCAGTGATATGGTTAAGAAATTCTTGAAAGTTTTTATGGATGATTTATCTGTTAATGGAGACACATTTGATGAGTGTTTAACCAACCTTGAGAAAGCTTTAGTGCGTTGTGAGGAGAGTAACTTGGTGCTAAATTGGGAAAAGTGCCATTTCATGGTATAAAAAGGAATTGTTTTGAGACACATAGTATCATCTCGAGGGATAGAGGTTGATAAAGCAAAAATTGAATCAATCCAAAATCTACCTAATCCTCGATGTGTGAAAGATGTACGATCGTTCCTTGGTCATGCCGAGTTTTATTGGCGATTTATTCAGTCTTTTAGTACTATTGTGTGACCATTATGCTCATTATTGTCCGATGATGTTCCATTTGAAGTCGTGTCAAGAGGCATTTGATAAGCTTAAAAACTTGCTAACTACTGCACTATTATTCAAAGCCCAGACTGGTCTTTACCATTCGAGCTTATGTGTGACGCTAGTGACTTTGTAGTGGGAGTAGGTTTAGGGCAATGAAAATAGGAGAAACCCTATGTCGTTTACTACGCTAGTAAAACTCTAAATGAAGCTAAAATGAATTATACTACCACTGAAAAATAGCTCCTAGCAGTAGTGTTTGCCTTTGACAAGTTTAGGTCTTATTTAGTAGGTTCTCATGTCATAGTGTTCACGGGCCATGCAGCCTTGAAATATCTTTTTTCTAAGAAAAAGGCCAAACCCCGTCTAATTAGATGGATTCTACTACTTCAAGAGTTTGATTTGGAGATTAAGGATAAGAAAGAAGTGGAAAATGTGGTAGCTGATCATTTATCTAGATTGCCACAGTGCGTGTTTGAATCTAGTGATTTGATAATTAATGAGCATTTCCCAGATGAGCATCTCATGCATGTTAGCACTACCCCTCATGATCAATCACCTTGGTATTCGGATATTACCAACTTCTTAGTAATAAGACGAATGCCTTCCCATAGGACAAAAGTTGATAGACGGAAGTTTTTATGTAATGTGAGAAATTTCTTTTGGGATGAGCCATACCTCTATAAGTATTGTCCAGATCAAATTATAAGGAAATACATTCCAAATAATGAGATTCATAACGTCATTGAATTTTGTCATACGTCGGCTTGTGGAGGCCATTTCTCTTCAAAGAAAACTACCACTAAAATCCTTCAAAGTGGATTTTATTGGCCTTCTATATTTAAAGACATGCACAATTATTGTTTGAGATGTGATTGTTGCTAACATTCAGGAGCTTTATCTAAACGTAATGAGATGCCCAAAAATCTTGTGATCATTTTAGAAATTTTTGATTGTTGGGGATAGATTTTATCGGTCCATTTACTAATTCATTTGGTTTTGAGTACATTTTAGTGGCCATAGATTATGTGTCTAAATGGGTAGAAGCCATTGCCACTCACACCAATGACCACCGAGTAGTGGTCAAGTTTTTAAAAGAACATATCTTTTCTCGTTTTGGGGTGCCAAGAGTAATCATTAGTGATAAAGGTAAACATTTTTATAATAAATATGTTGGTGTCTTAATGCGTAAATATGGTGTGACACATAAAGTGGAAACTGCGTATCACCCACAAAATAGTGGCCAAGTTGAATTAGCAAATAGAGAGACTAAGGGAATCCTTGAAACGACTGTCAATCCCATTCGAAAAGTTTGGTCTTCAAGATTAGTTGATACGTTGTGGGCATACCGGACAGCCTATAAAACTATCTTAGGTATGTCTCCCTATCGTCTTATTTTTTGTAAGGCTTGTCACCTACCCGTTAAGATGGAACATAGAGCTTATTAGGCAATCCGGTAATTTAATGAGACTATTGATGATGCCGGTGTTCTTTGAAAGCTTCAACTTAATGACCTAGAAGAATTAAGAAATGATGCTTTTGAAAATACAAAATTTGCAAAGGCTAAGATGAAAGACTTGCATGATAAACACATTCATAGAAATCCTTTCATGTAGTCCAAAAGGTTTTGATGTATGATTCAAGGATACATCTTTTCCCGGAAAGCTTCAATCTAGATGGTATGGCTCTTTTGTCATCCTTTCGGTTTCAGGATACGGTGTGTGTGAGGTTTGCAACCCACGCAACAGCACTACTTTCAAGATTAATGGCCATCGTCTCAAACCATATTTAGAGAATTTCGTAGCAGAGATTGAAACATGGAATCTGTTGGATCCCCCACCTTACGAGTAGGATTGAATTAGGATGTGTTTGTAATTGTATCGTACTTAAAATTAGGATAATTCTTTTTTTCTTCTTAGTTTTAGTTTTTTCTTATTTGAAATCTAGTCTTCTTTTTTGGTTGATTAAAATAGCATTATAATTAATTGAGGGTATTATTGTGCTAACTTCAAAGGAATGGTAGGAGAGACAAAATGGTCCAGACCCCCTTGCAAAATGGTCTGGACCACATTAGGCTTGGATAGCCAAATGTGGATGAGGACTATTCTGTGGTTCGGACCGTCCATGGGTGGTCCGAACCATGCACTTTGGGTATAAGCTTAATTCAGGCCATTTAACTTAAACCCATCCACTTCCAAAGCTGAACCCTCTCTAACCCTCTCTACAACCTTGAATCTTTCCACAAAAAAAGGAGTTCCTAAAGGTTTATTGAGTGATTTTCGGCCTCCATCTTCTTGCTTTAGCTACAAAAGGTATACTTTCTTCTTCTATTGGAGCCCTGGGTTGTTGTCTACACTTTCCCCTTTGAACCTGAGCTTTAAAGCTTCAAGGGTTCTACAAATTCTGGTCTAATAGAGTTTATTTGGAGTTTTTATCAATAGGTGGAGAGATATACTTGTTTTGAAAGGTTTTTATTCATAACCCTTCACTCTCCACACCATAGATACCATTCGGATCCAAAAGAACCCCAAAATTTTGACTTTATTTTGATTTAATTCTGAACATTTTTTCTTGAGTCAAATTGAAGTTTTATCCTAAAAGACCCATCTATGGTAGATGTTATAGGGCCACCTAAATTTTCTTGCACATTCACTCTACTTTTAATAAATATTTTCCAATAGAATGGGCCACTAAATTTGTGTAGACATAGGGATTGCGTAGTAATTAATTGAACATTCTTATGTACTTTTGTAGTCTCGGTGGCCCCAGGAATTAAAATTCTTGCAAATAGACAACTAGGGACTAATTCCTTTGATAGAGATAGATTTTAGAAGAAGAAAGATGAGCAACAATATGATGATCTATGGGGACATAAATCAGTGGTTATTGAACGTTTTTTGGCGAATTGACCAGTTTAAGCGTGAAGAATTCATGCTAAAACAAAACTTTGAGGGGCGGTAGTGGCTTAAGGTAGCACGATTTCACGCCTACTACATGGTTGATCTAGTAAAGGAATTGTTTATCAATTTTAGATTGGGATCTCTCATCAAAAGAAGGGGCCGAGAACATTTTGTTAGTTGGGTCAGAGGGGTTGAGACTACATTAACTCCCGATAATTTTGCTCAAGTGTTCCATTTACCCACAGCTAAAAATCCAAAATTTACTTACTTTTCTGAAGGGACTCCACCATTCCCCACTATAGTTTCAGAAATTTTATTAGAATGATAAGAATGGATAGGAGAGTATAGGAAGCCAGTGTCAGTGCTGAAAGACAAATATTGGGCATTACACATGTTTTCTTGCACAAACCTGTTACCTCAAAACAGAAATTCTGCTTGCACCCCCACTCGGGTACAACTGATTTATGCTATTGAGATGGGGTTAACTATTTATCTGCCTTCATATTTTTGGCACCACGTGGCCTACACCTGTGAGCACCCTGAAGCTTTAGCTACCTTACCTTTTAGTGGAGAGCAAACATCACTGATGACTTACCCATAGCCTCAGGTTTACACCCATTCAATATCACTTCTTATGTCAAATCTCGCGGTTTAATCTCTAAAAAGAAGAGGAAGATAGATGAACCTGAGGATCAAGCCGAACCATCTCAACCACCATAGGAGCAAGTGGAAGATGGAAAAGAAGTCACTAATGAAGACTTAGCTGATCAAATAGGGGCCTTGGCTGAATGTATTAGTATTATGGAACGAAATCAGAAAGTTGATCACCAGCTCCTGCAACATATCCATCAGAGCCAGCAAATGCAGGGACACCTATTACAGATCATCTTAGACTACATCAGAGAGTTGCATCCACCTTCACCTCCTCAGTGATTAGTTCTTATCTTTCTGAGAGTTTAGGAGTGATATTTATTGTTCATATATTGATTCTAAAACTCTTTCTTTTGTCACTTTAACTATTTAGATGAATATGTACTTATGTGTAACTATTTTAATTTTATACTCTATTTAAATTTGTTTGGCTTTCTTAGTTATCCTTATTTCAATTTCTTTTTTTTTTTTGTTTTTTTACCTTTTAGCATTTCATTATTACCTAGTGTTGACACTTTTGATTATTTGTGTTCTAAGTCTTATTTCTATATTCTTTGCAAAGAACAGGTACATCAAGATTGATTTTAACCTTAAAAATCATAATCAGCGAAACATTATTATCACCTTAATTGGAACAAACAGAAGTGGGAAGCAACATCCAACCTCGCTAGTGAGGATAATGACTCTGAGAGTTTTGAGAATAAATGTGACTAGTGGCCTGAGAGGTATTTTATGGAAGGTTATTCGCTACCCTTATCATTAGTTTATCCACCATTGATGTATATAACACTTGACCAATTAATTGACAACTAATGGTGGAATGAGGTTGACTTTCAACTATTAATAGATATAGAATAGGCAGAGATAACTGTTAATAATGAATGGACTGATGCACCTTCTTACGCCATGGAGACAGACATGAGTATAGAGTCTAAAATGAGTTACTTATTTGATTATAATGATATGCCACCTCTAGAAGGTATCTATGATGTAGAGAGTTTTGACACTACGTATAAGGAGGGTGTTGACATTCCCACTGAGTTAGATCAAGATAAGGCCTTTGATACTGCCTTGCGTAATTTTTTTGAATCTAATCATATCTTTGAAGACAACACGAGGTAATCCTTTTCTTTTTCTTTTTATATTTATATGCTGCCTATCTTATTATTTGTTTTCATGCTATCACCTTTAGTTCATTAATCTCTTCAATCTAAGTTGGGGGGATATAAATTAGTTATTATGTTAGGAGGTTTGAATAATGGGTGCATACATGGTTTAAATTGTCCTATATTCTTATTTATGACCTTTATAACTATTATCTCATACTCATTATTCTCATCATGCTCACTTTGCATACTATAAACCCACATATGCATTTTGTTTCTCCCATTGAGGACAACGTGAATTTTAAGTTGGGGGATGAGGGTTCGCATGATGATCTTTTGTACCACAATTGTAACATTTTAAATTTTTTAGAGTATTTTGAAATTGAATATGCAAATTTAGAACATTTATACTTATATGTCAACCCTTTTCGTGTAGTTGATTGTGGAATTGAGTGAGAAAGTGATGAGTGAATCTTGCTCAAGCTTTAATAAGAAACTTAGGTCAAATTGAATGTCTCATGATCTTGTGCACTTTTTGACTATCATGGAAAAGAGTTTATGTGCTTAGGAGTAGATTTTTTTTAACATTGGTTAATTGAGCATTCTTGGACTAGGTGGTGACTTGTACCCTTTTTCTTTTAATGAGCTTTTGAGCCTATCAACTTCTTTTCTTGAGGGGTTGCACATAATCACGGCTCTTTTATCCTTCACTTTGGTTTTTAATGCACTAATTGCATCACATAGACTTGCATGAGCTTCACTTGGCGCAGTATGAGTTGTTGTAAGCTTAGAAAATGATGATAGGCCTTATTTATTATTTTGGGTCATTTTGTCCTTTCTTGAATATCAATTATCTTAGGAACCAACTTGAAGCCTTTTAATAAAGTGTGTGATATATTTCTTTTCATGGTTTCCACCTAATATATTACCCTTAAGCCCATTCATACACTTTAAGCCTTACCCTCATAGGTTTTGGGTTATGAAAGTGCCACAATGTCAATGTGGTGAACATAGGTTAGGAATGGGAACTTTTGAGAACGCATTGAGATAAAATGTTGGGTGGAGAATTCAATTGTACATCAATTCAAAAAAAATTATATTTTATCATTCCTATTGTTTATGAAATTATGGGACTTGTACAGTATTTGCAATATTTACGATTGTCCTAAGGGTAGTATTTATCGTGGATAAGCTTCTTGTTAGGATCTTTGATAAGATTAGAAAGGAGATGAGTAGTTTAGGACTTGTGTGCACTTGAACATCTTTATCTTAAGACATGTGCTTTGATTTTCATATCTTCCATTGTTAACCACAATCCCTTTCCAAGTTACAGCAGAAATAAGGATTCTAAGTAAGTAACTCTTGTATTGTGGATGTAGTGGTCTTGTGTAGGTTGTGTGGTGTGATTTCTTACATGGCATCAGAACTTTTTGGTATGAGCTGTCCACTTTGAATTTCAATGCAGTTCACTTACTTATTTATGGGATTGTGTGTAACTAGATAACATCATATGTTAATAGGTATGTGTGAACCCTTGATGAGTGAACTTCTTTCCGTGAGTGGTACCCTTTGAGTGTTTGAAGTCAAAACTTAGCTCTATTTATGCTTTTGCAACATTGTTGAATAAATGAAGGAATTTTGTACACATGCTCTTCCAAATTCGATCGTCTATGCATTTATGCTTAGCACTTGGAAATTACACATGATATTTGAATTTTGTGACTTGTTGGGCACAAGCATTATTCATTTTTGATCTTGATCACTTTTTAATACTTTGAGACTATACCATTGAATTTTGTAGGTAAATTCATTGCAAACTCTCACGAGACCTTACTCGTCCACTAGGAGTAACCTAGGGGTTTAAAGGGCTTGCTGCACTTGCTAAGTGCGGTCGTGTTTCCAATGAAAAGAGAAATAGATTAGTAGTTGCATTTAATTTTAATAAAGAGCATTGCTAGGGACTAGCAATGTTTACGTTGGGGGATGTGATTATTGCTTAAAAAGTGTAATTACTAACTCTATATTTTGATAATTTTAATGCATTTACATGTTTAAATCCAAGGTTTTAATGTTAATTTGTAATTTATAAGTTTTATTCTTTTAATTGTAGTTAAAATGATGAAAACATTAATTTTTTTCACATTGGAGATGGCTTAGAGGATGAAAGGGAAGCTATGGTTCAAGCCTCACCAAGGATGATCTGGACTAGCCCAGAGACCCAGACTGAAGAAAAAAGAAATCGAGAGTAATGGCCATTCTATGGTCCGGACCACTCCCCAGACGGTCTGGACCACCGAGAGCAATGACCATTCTGTGGGCCATCAGACGGTCCGGACCACCGAGACTTGATGGGCACGCGGTTTAATTAAATTTTAGGGCTTTTGATGAACCTTATAAAAAGACATTTGCATGGCCGACTGAAGTATCTTTTCATTCTTTTCATGTTGCTTGAGGGAACTTTTTAAGAGAGTTCTTATATTAGTTTAGAGAGTTTCCATGGATTCGTATGATGTGTTCATATTCTTCGTAGCATTTCTTTTATTGTATGCTTTTTTAGAGAACAGAGTTGACTTTCGTGTAAGTTATTTTCATTTGAACACTTTAATATATGATTTTTAGATTTCAATTGATAGATCGGATGACGATTTATGTGTTTATTACTTTCGTTTTATCCAAAATAATGTCAGCGTAAAAAGCCTAGTGCTTGATTCAATGAATCAAGGATGGATAGTTCATGAAAATACTTTGGGATATACGTAGACCCTTCGCATGCATTTCGAAGGCACATGTATAGGGATTTACTATTTTAAATCTATTTTAACTTGTTTTGAAAACATTCAAAAATGGAAATTTTTAACCATATTCATTGAAATCACTGGTATAGGTTTTCGGTTATAACTATCTACATATCTTTGGACAAGATTATAAATAGGTTTTGAGTAAAACTGTAAATTCATTTGTTTGAAAAGCTTCTGAAAACAAAAATCTTTAGCCATATTTGTTTGAAATCACTGGTACTGGTTTTTGATTCAAATATTTTTAAAAATCCTTAAACAAAACAGAATTTCAAGTTTGAAAGCAAACATCCCAGAGTAAAGTAGTGAACTACTCGGACATGCAACTTGAATGAAGAACTTCTTCTTTATTGATTTCATCATTCAAATCACATTGTCGTAGTAATTAATTTGATTAAATTATTTTACTTTATTCTGAATTAAAAAGAAAATAGAAATATAACTGAATTGTTAAAGCTATTTTGTGAAGTTAATTTAATTATTAGTTTTAATTTTATTTGTTTTTATTTACTTTATTTCTATTAAATCCTAAGATTTAGTTTCAATTGAATATCAAACTTCTTTTGCATTAAATCATAAATTCCCTTCATAACCTAAAAACTAAATAATATAGACTCCCTGTATATTCAACTTCGGACTCACCGACTTTAAAACTAAGATTACCCTCTTGCCCTTGAGAGGAAGAACCTAAACACATTTTAGGGTCGGTCAAATATGTCATTGATGAGTTGCCCCTATGTTCTTCAATTCGAAAGGCATGACAATGTAGAAGAAGTTGCCAATGGGGGTTCTAAAATCCATCTTTTGGGAATCCAACAGAGCTAACTTTTTATGGCTGAACCCACTAAATTCCAGTGATGGATTTGATCAGGGTCTCAATACTTAGCAAAGGGAACTCGTCTTTGGGGTAAGCTTTGTTTAACTCCCAAGAGTCCAGACATACACTTATCTACCCATTCTTCTTCACCATAGCCAAATCAATGAGGGTGTTAAATGGGTTACATGAATTTGCCTATTAACAATATCTCCACATCCTGATTGCTTTTAAGCTCTACTCCAAGTTTGTAGAATCTACCTAGCCGTTTGATGGACCTGGCATTACAAATGATGTTAGGGTGATATATGGTAATGTTCAAGTCCAAACTTGGCATTTTGGAGTAGGTCCACACAAAACATTTGAGTAGTACTTGATTAAGGCCAACAACTCCCCCCCTTTTTTTTTTTTTAGCAGAGCAAATCCTTGCATACGAAAATGGGTTGTAGGGTCTCTTTTTCTTAGCCAGGTTGATCTCTTCTAATTCTTGTTTCTAGGGCCTCATTTTGGGACCATTTATACTTTTTTTTGGGTCGTGAGTTGTCTCTATTTCTTTTGTCACCTTTAAATTTTTTTATTCTCTTTTTCTTTCTTTTGGTGGTGGCAAAGAAAGAAGTTGAAGACCAGCACTCTTCATTAAATCCAAAATGAAAATTATTTTCCATCCCCTCATTTTTCCTAGAAATATTTCTCTATTTATAGACTATTACAACAATTAAACTAACTAATTTGGTTTCATAATAATAACACATGAGAGATAAAAACAAACTTTGTTTGCCAATGTTCAAGGTGTTATAAAAGTCAAAGGCCTTGGCTATTTGGGAACCAACTGAAGAATAATGGTATAGAAATAGGAGAAGAGAAAGGAGGTAACAGTGGGTTATAAGAACAAGGGAGAAAAATACTATGATGCTGATTATTCTAGAAGATAACTCAATAGGCAAAGGAAAAGATAAAACAATGTAGATGAACAGCTTAGACCTTGAGAGTTCTTTCTCTTAGGCTTCTACAAAGAACAAATAATGGGTTAAAGAAGATAAACAAATGAGAGAAAAACATCTAACAGGGTTATATGGGAAGGCAAGGGCAGTAAGTTCACAGTGGTAAAAATTTATTTTTTAATGGGGTACAAGTGAACGTGAAAGGTTAAAATAAAAATGGAGGAATATAACACAGGAGATAAAAGAACAAGGTGTTGTACAAGTCGGAGGCCTCAGTTGTTAGGGAATCAACTGAAAAAGAATGGTGCAACAATTGAAGAAGAAAAAAAAGGAGGCGGTGAGCTAGAAGAAAAGAGTAAGAAACATAGAAGATAAAACAACTGGCAAAGGGAAAGATAAAGCAATGGAGACTCAAATTTAGATAGCTTTTTCTCTTGAGCTACTAAAAAGAATAGACATCAAGTTAAATAAAACAAAATGACAAGGAAAAAAACCATTTAAAAGGGTTAATGTGGATAAAAACTGGTAGCAAGTTCATGGTGATAAAAATTTATTTTTCAATGGGGTGTACAAGTAAGAGGTGTGGTTATCAACAAATCAACTGAAAAGAATGGTGTAGGAATAGAACAAGAGAATGAAGGAGGCGGTGGATAAAGCAGCGGAGGTGGACAGCTCAAACTTGGATAACCTTTATCCTAGGGTTATAAAAGAAATAGAGATAGGGTTATAAAAGATAAGGGGTAAAGGCAGAAACATCATTGTGGAAGATAGTGATAGAAGTTTACGGAGATAAAAAATTATTTCTTATTGAGATACAAAAGAGGTAGCAAGTTCTTGCTGATAAAAATTTATTTTTTAACAGAGTGCAAGGTAGTATGGAAGGATTTGAAAATAAGGAAAAGAAGAATAAAATTCTCTTGCTAATGTTCAAGGTGTTGCACAAGTAAGAGATCTGATTATTAGATAATCATCTGAAGAAAAATAGTGCAGGATTTGAAAAAGAGGAATGAGGAGGAGGTGGGAGGAAAAAGTGAGAAATACTATGATGCTTATTATGGTAAAAGGTTGCTCAATTGGCAAAAGAACGAAAAAAAAAGTGGAGACAAACAACTCAGACTTAGACAACCCTTTCTAAACATCTAAAAGGTTTAATGTGAGAAGATAGTGGCAATGAGTTAATGGTGATAAAAATTTAGGTTTTTAAAGGATGCAAAAGTTACTTGCCAATGTTTAAGGTGTAGAACAAGTCACAGGCCTTCGTTATCCAGGAACCCACCGAGAAACAATAGTACAAGAATAGGAGAAGAAAAAAGAGGAAGCAGTGGGTTAGAAAACTAGGGAGAGAAATACTATGATGCTAATTATTATAGAAAATAGCTCAAATTCGAATAGCTGTCTCTCTCTCTCTTGCAGTTCTAAAAGGAATAGACATTGAGTTGAAGAAAACAAGGGGACGGAGCAAAAACATCTAAAAATATTAATGTGGAAGCAAGTTCATGGTGATAAAAATTTATCTCTTAGTGGGGTGTGAGTAAGGATGCACAAAAATCCCGAACAACTTAAAAATCGAACCAATCCGATCACTTTGATTCAGGTAAGTTCGGGTCTATACTATTTTTGGATTGGTTCTGGGTTAAAAAATTAACAAACTAATATTTTTAATTTGGCTCTTAGGTTATTATGTTTTTAACCCGAACCCAAACCCAAATCAAAAAAATATTAAATCGAATTAACTCAATATATATAATATTCATATAATGTATAGGCTGGGTTGTGCCGCGTAGCGCTCTCCCTCTTTCTTTTTCCCCAAATGTAATAGCTAAGAAGTTGCTACTAAATAATTAATTATTGTTATGGAATGTATTTAATATGAGATAAAGAAGCTTAGATATATCATTAAAACAAAAGTATGTTTAGCAGATTTTATAGTTTGAAATAGAATATCTTTTCATTAATTATTCTTCATATTATACCCATTGTATGCATGAAGTTTTACTTCCAAAAGTTTTGTTCTCCACTAAACCAAATTGGATCTGACCTAACTCGAATTGGCATGAACCGAAACACAACCCGAACTAACCCGTTATTTTTTTATTCAGTTCAATTAAAATTAAAAATAAGTTCAATTTCGGGTCCAAATTTTAGGAACCAAAAAAATCAGTTCATTTCTGGGTTAGGTATAAACCCGAACGAAACTGACCCATGCACACCCCAAGATGTAAGCATGGAAGGCTATGATAAAAAGGGATGAATATAAAGTATAAGATAGAAAAACCAAATTTTCTTATCAATATTAAAAGTGTTACGCAACTAGGAGGCTTGGGTATCAAGGAACTAACTGAAAAACAATAAGGTAGGAATAGAATAAGAAAAAAGAAGAATACGCTGGGTTAAAAAAAAAAGAAAAAGAAAAAGAAATACTGTGATGCTGATTATGGTAGAAGATAGCTCAACTGGTAAAGGAAAAGGTAAAACAAAGGAGACAGACAGCTTATTTTATATAGTTCTTTCCCTTGGGATTCTAAAAAGAAGAGACAGTGAGTTCAAAAAGATAAAGGAAACTTCAAATAAGATTAATGTGGGAAGAGAATGACACCAAAATCATGGTGATAAAAATATATATTTTAGTGGAGCACAGATGACCATGAAAGGTGATGATTAAAATGAAGGAATATGGCGCAGAAGATAGAAAGAACAAAATTTTCCAACCAATGTTCTTCCAAAGTGTTGCATAAATTAGAGGCTTAGTTATCCGAGAACCAACTGAAGAAAATGGTGCCAAAATAGAAGAAGAGAAATGAGGAGGCAATGGGTTAGAAGAAGAATAGAGAAATAGTATGATGCTAATTATAATAGTAGATAGCTCAACTGGCGAAGGGAAAGGTAAATCAATGGAAACGAATAGCTCAGACTCGAATAGCGGTTTCTTTGGGGATTATAAAAGAAAAAAATAGCGGGTTAAAGAAGATAAATGGGAGGAGGTAATAACATCTAAAACGATCAATGTGGGAAGACAATGGTAGCAAGTTTATGGTGATAAAATTTAGTTTTTAATGGGTTGCAAGTGTGAACGTAAGTTGATAAAAATTTAATTTTGATGCATAAGTAAGAGGCAATGGTTATAAGAGAACCAATTGAAAATAATGGTGCGGGAATAAAAGAAGATAAAGGAGGAGCAGTGGGTTATAAGAACAAGAGGGAGAAATACTATGATACTGATTATGGTAGAAGATAGCTCAACTGGCAAAAAGGAAAGGTAAGACAATGGAGATGGACAACTAAGATTCAAATAGCTCTCTCTTAGGGTTCTCAAAAGAAAAGGCAGTGAGTTAAACAAGATAAAGAAGATGACACAGAAACTTAAAAAATGATTAATGTGAGAAGACAGTTACAGTAAATTCATGGTGGTAAAAATATATATTTTTTAATGGGGCACAAGTGACCTTGAAAGGTGTTGATTAAAATAAAGGAATATAACACAAGATAAAAAGAACGAAGTTTGCTTGGCAATGTTCTTTCAAAGTGTTGCATAAGTAAGAGGCTTAGTTATTAGAGAACCAATTGAAGAATAGTGTAGGAATAAAAGAAAAGAAAAGATGTGGCGATGGGTAAGAAGAAGAATAGAGAAATACCGTGATGCTGATTATAATAGTAGATAACTTAACTGACAAAGGGAAAGGTAAATCTATAAAAATGAATAGCTTAAACTCTGATAGTTATTTCTCTAGGGGTTATAAAAGGAATAGACAGTGGGTTAAAAATGATAAAGGGAATGAGGCAAAAACATCTAAAATGATTAGTAGGAAGACAATGGCCACAAGTTTGTGGTGATAAAATTTTAATTTTTAATGGGGTCCAAGTGAGAATATAAGTTGATGATAAAAATGAAAGAACATAACAAATGAGAAAAAAGAACAATTTTTTTTTCTAATGTTCAAGGTGATGCATAAGTAAGAGGAATTGGTTATAAGGAAACCAACTGAAAGAATAGTGTGGGAATAAATGAAGATATAGGAGGAGTATTGGGAATAAATGAAGATACAGGAGGAGTATTGGGTTACAAGAAGAAGAGGGAAAAATACTACAATACTGATTATGGTAGAAGATCTCTCAATAAGTAAAAGGAAATGAAGAGAAATTGAGACAAATAACTTAGACTCAGACAATTCTTTCTCTTGAGCTTCTACAAGAAACAAATAATGGGTTAAAGAACATAAAGGGATGGGTTAGAAACTTCTAAAAGGATTAATGCGACAAGATAATGGCAGTAAGTTTGTAGTGATAAAAATTTATTTTTTAATGGGTGTGCAAGTAAGCATGGAAGGTGATGATTAAAAGGTAAAAGTATGAGACAGGAAATAAGAAAACAAAATTTGCTTGCTAAAATGTTCATGGTTTTGCAAAAGTAAGAGACCTAGTTATTAGGGAATTAACTAAAGAAGAATGATACAAGAATAAAGGAAAAGTAAGGCAAAAGTGATGGGTTAAAAGAAGAATAGAGAGAAATACTATAATCTAGTTATGGTAGAAGATAGCTCAACTAGCAGATGAAAAGAGAAAGCAGTGGAGATGAATAGCTAAGACTCAAAAAGCTCTTCCTTTTGAGAGTCAAAACGAAATAGATAATGAGTTAAAGAAGATAAAGGAGATAAGGTAGAAATATCTGTTAGGGATAAAATTGTAAAGTTGGCAAATCCATAGTTAAAACAGAGTTTTGTAATGTTTAAACTTAGTGTAGGCTAAGACACTATAGCCTTGAGTCAAGTAGAAGAGTAAATGGCCTCAAAAAAGTTATCCAAATACTCTTAGAAGTATTAAATGGGTTGAACAAAGATAGACGAACAATAACGCAGGAAGACCACAGGAAGCACGCTCTGAGTCATGGGATAAAGTCGAGAACAGTTTTCTGTAGAGTTGGTCATGCGTGATGGGTAGGGGATGGCTGTGGGAAGGCCGCGGGCACGAGCTTCCCTTGAGGTGGATTTTCTGGCTTCGTTTCACTTGATATTAATCCTGTTCGCCCCAGGTTTTGTATGATATAAAAAAGGGGGACGTAACTAGGGTTTTATATATAGCTAGAGACAGAGAGAATATTCATTAGAATGTGAGCCAAAAGAGTTTCAAAGGTCTCTCAATTTTCTTTGCCAAGCTTTTCATTACTTCAATGTTTTGATCCGAAGGAATTCGGATTCATGGTTCGTGATCGCTGAGGATTCAGCACGCTGTGGATTAAGCAAAGCTACCAACTCCTACCAACTCCTCTAGCCAAAGTAGCTTGGAAAATTCGTGAGTTAGCACATGAAGGTAATTCTATAGTGAAAAAGTCAAAACTGCAGAAAATAACCTCAGAATTTGAAAGCTTGAAGATGTTAGAGGATGATACGTTTGATTACTTTTATACTAAACTTTATGATATCATCAACTCGAGTTTCAACTTGGGAGAGCCAATTCCTAATAATAAAATTATGAAAAAGATTCTTTGCTCTCTCCCCACTACTTTTGAAGTGAAGGTGACTGCAATTGAAGATGCAAGGGATGTTAACGCAATGCGTGTAGAAGATCTAGTTGGCTTTCAGAAATTTGAAGCCAACGTGATTAAACCAAAATCCAGAAAAGTTGCTTTAAAAATTGTTAAAGAAGACAAGTCTTCCTCAAGTGGTGATGATGTAATCCACTCATTTGAAGAAATTGCTATCCATATTAAGAAAATCAAAAAATTCTTGGAAAAGAAAAATAGGAAGCATGGAAAGACAAAGAAGAAGGAGAAAGTTAGAGCAGAGAAATCTTCAAAGAAGAAGAAAAAGGAAAACAAGTCCAAGGTCGTGAAATGCTACGAGTGCCGGGGTTATTGACACATAGCTCAAGATTGTGGAAACAAGAAGAGAAAGAAGAAGGTACTCAATGCAATACTCGATGATTCAGATGATCAGTCTAGTACCTCCTCATCTTCAGAAGATTTTTCAGAGAATTTTATTGCATTCGTTGCTAGAGCTAGTGCCTTCACAAATTCAGCAGAGTTATCCTCTTCTAAAAGTAAGAAAGACGAAAAGTTGACTGTGAAGAATAGATGTTAAAAAGGCAGAGAGACAGTCTGCAAATTGCTCTAGAAGAATTATAAGAGAAATTTGAGAGTCTTGAAGCAAGTAAGAAAACTCAAGATGATTAGATAACAACCTTCAAGACCAAACTAGAGCAAGAAGATAAAGAATTGAAGGATGCCCAGACAAAGCTTCAATCCATGCAATCCAAGATGAATTTAGCTACTTTCCATCTTGATGATATTCTTGGAATGCAAAGGAGCCCGAATGATAAGAGAGGACTTGGCTACACTGGCAAACAAGAGGTCAAGGTTGAAGCTAAAGCCACCTCAAGTGAGCAGAAAAAGCCTCCTCCAATGAAGCAGTCTTTTATCCACTAAAAGAAAGCACCGAAGAAAGGCCAACATCAAAATTTTTATCAAAGGCCTAAAGGTAAGTTTCAAGGTACGTGTTTTCAATCCTACTTTAAATTTGTACTTGTTTGTCATCATTGTGGAATTAAAGGTCACATTAGATCTAATTGCCAGAAATTATATGGGTTACCTTTATCCTATGTTGGCACTAGGAATTTCTTAAGATCTAATTTTCACGTGTCAAATAGTTTTTGCCCATTGAAGTTCCAAGAGTCATGTTTTGATTCTAAACCCTACATGCCTTGGCCAATGAGAAAGAATTTAAATGAAAAATTTTCAAGATCAGTTGGTCCAAATTCCAACAAGCCCCCTAAAAAGAGAACTATCTGGGTTAGAAAGAGTGACTTACATATCACTCACACCCCTAAAGATGTTGAAGGAGTGAGCCTTGATACGTAGAGGTAATCTTTTATATGGACTAGGATATGCAAAATTGTTACATTCTTTCCTAGTTCAATGAAATTATATAGATTAAATTTTTTTTAATATTTTTAAAAAAACATAAAATTAATTTTTTAAATGTGATGTTATTCTTTGTGATGTTCTTGCATGATCTATTACTTCATACACACTTCAAATTTATAGGATTAAATTGTTGATCTACATAGTGGTCATGAATTTGAATTACTTGATGAACCTGAATCTTATGTTATACTGTTTCTTATCATGGTAGTGGTGTGCCGATTATAAATACATTGAGCTTTGGACTTCATGAAAAATATTTTCACTGCCCAAGTATGTTTATAAATTCTCCTTTTGGAATATTGGTTGCTCTAAGAAATTTCAATTAAAATCACTTGGAAAGGGCTACCAATGAGATAGAGTGCAGCTAGTCTGTTGATGTGCAGGTTATCAAAATAACCACCCTCTAGGTTTGACGATATAGGAAGATGGCTACCTACCCATAAGTGTGTGAAAGCTGCCAAGTAAAATTAGAAAAATTTGAAAAAGAAAATCTCAATAAACCTGATGGAAGTAAATTGAAAAATTGGTATATAGTTAAAAATAAATGAATTGAGGAAAAATAAGTCAAAAAGCACAAGTGCATATATTATTTATTCAATTCATTGTCCAAAAAGAGCATTTTAAAATTTTATGCGAGTATGTGAAAAGTATTGATCATGATTGTCTCTAAACTTTATTTCACACACTGTACAGGTATTTGACCATTGGTATGACATGTGTGAACAACTTACGACATAAATAGTAAGGTGATTCTTCGAATTCTTATTCATTGCTATTTATGTTTGGTCAAAACATTTGACATTGTGTTTAGTTTTGTGTTTGGGGAAATAGAACTTAGAATGAATTGATCAAGGTTAAACGTTATATCTTATTTTTTGTCAATTCATGTCAAAAAGGGGGAGAATGGTTAAAAAAGAGTAAATTAATTAAGGGGGAGAGTAGTCATTTGTTGTTTCATTTATTTTTTTTTATAATAGAAAGTTTTTAATGTTTCTGCTATATTTTTTTGGTTAATGTTTCATTCATTATTATTCTTTCCCACATGATGCCTTGATCAGTTTGTTTTAGTGTGTAGTGTATAGGTATAATAATCAGCACATATTGATCATTGCATTACTTTCTGAGACTTTAGTCTAGGATGTTTCATTTGCAATTTCTTTTATTAAGTTTTGACATAGAATTACCAAAGGGGGAGATGTTAAGGATAAAATTGTAAAGCTGGAAAATCAATAGTCAAAGTAGAGTTCTGTAATGTTTAAACTTAGTGTAGGCTAAGACATTATAGTCTTAAGTCAAGTGGACATGTAAAGGCCTCAGGAAAGTTATCCAAATACTCTTAGAAGTATGAAATGAGTTAAACAGTGCTAGACGAACAATAACGTAGGAAGACTGCAGGAAGCACGCTCTGAGTCATGGGATAAAACCGAGAATAGTCTTCTGCAGAGTTGGCTGCGGGAAGACCGCGGGCACGAGGTTCCTACGAGGTGGATTTTCTGCCTTCGTTTCACCTGATGTTAATCCTGTTCTCCCCAGGTTTTGTATGATATAAAAAGGGAGACGTATCTAGGGTTTTGTATACAGCCAAAGGCAGAGAGAATACTCATTAGAGCGTGACCCAAAAGAGTTTCAAAGGTCTTTCAATTTTCTTAGCCAAGCTTTCCAGTAGTTCAGTGTTTTGATTCGAAGGAGTTCAGATTCATGGTTCGTGATCGCTGAGGATTCAGCACGCTGTAGATTTAGTAGAGCTACTGAGGAGTCAGTATTGTGCCTTCAAGGAGTTGGAGGGCTTTTGCTAGAGGAGTTGGTGAATCAAGGATTTGAGCAAATGTCAAACAGAGTATAGAGTCGAGGAGTCGGTCTATCGAGAGTTTTAAATTTGTAACCAATGCTTGAGTTTAGAGAAAGTTTAAGGGTTTTCCTGTGTCGATTTCCTCATCTTGCATATATCACCTTCTGCATTCAATTATTTATATGATTGATTGATGGGGATATCTAGCACAATACACGTGAATTTTCAATATCTAACATGGTTAAGGAGGGAAGATAGTGGCGTCAAGTTCATGGCGATAAAATTTTATTTTTTAATAGGGTGTAAGTAAACATGGAAGCTAATGATAAAATAGAAGGAATGTAACACAGGAGATAGAAAAACAAAATTTTCTTACCAACGTTCAAGGTGTTGCACAAGTAAGAGACTTGGTTATCAGGGAACCAACAGAAGAAGAATGGTGCAGGAATAGAAGAAAAGAAAGGAAGAGCCGGTTAACTAAAAGAAGAAGATGAGAGGGAATACTATGATGCTAATTACGATAGAAGATAGCTTAACTAGCAAAGAGAAGGTAAAGCAACAGAGAGGAATAGCTCAGACACAGACACTGTCTTTACTTGAGGATTTAAAAAAACAGACAGCAGGTTAAAGGATAGAAAGAGGATGAGGCGGAAGTCATCCAAAAGAGCTAATGTGGGAAAACAAGGGTAAAAAGTTCCTGGTAATAAATTTTTTTTTTCAATATAGTGCAAGTAAGCATGGATGGTGACAATGAAGAGGAAGGAATATAAGATGAGATAAAAGAAAAACATTTGCTCACCAATTTTCAAATTGTTGCAAAAAGAGAACTAATTATCAAGGAGCCAACTTAAAAGAATAGTGCAGAGTAGAACTAGAAAATAGAGGAGGCAGCGAGTTACAATAAAACAAGAGAGAGATGCTATGATCCAGATTATGGTAAAAGATAACTCAATTAGCAAAAGGAAAGGTAATGCAATGTAGATGGATATCTCAGACTCGAACAACTCTTTCTCTTGGGGTTCAAAAAAGAATAGACAGTGAATTAAAGAACAAAAAAGGAGGTGAGGCAGATATATCTAAAAGGGTTAACATCAAAAAACAATGATAGCTCAAACTTGGATAACCCTTTCCCTTGGGGTTATAAAAGGAACAAAGAGCGAATTAAAAAAGATAAGTGGGTAAGGTAGCAACATCTAAAAGGGTTAATGGGGGGAAGACAATGGCAACACGTTAATGGTGATAAAGATTTAGTTTTTAAAGAGGTGCAACTAAACATGGAAGGTGATGATTAAAAAAAAAAGGAATATAACTGAAGTGAACTAACTTATTAAACGATAAGTAAGAAAATCCATTTACAATTTCACTTTAGTCCAAAGTATAAGAGATGTAAAGGTAAGTTGTTAAAATTCAAGAGGTTTTAGTGATTTTCACCTCACTATGGGGGTAAAAAGGAAATTATCCTTACTTATAAGTTGAATTAATTTGTAAAACTTTTACCAATGCAACTAGACATATAAAAGAATCTCTAGTAAAATCATCTTAATTTTTTAAATTTAAAAGGAATTTTATAAAAAAATTTAAAGTGGATTGTTTTGTTATGATCCTAGACAAAAACACCTATT
>QLOD02000029.1:22454210-22475398 GCA_003260245.2 Sideroxylon spinosum | reverse complement strand
TGGATCTTTTGAACTGTTTATAGGCTAGCAAATGAATAAATTAAAGGGGAAATGATTTGACAACAACATCATTATATTCCTACTAATTTACTCAGTTCTCAATAAGTATATTGATGGTTTTACCTTTTATTTAAGTCATATTAAATTGCATTTAATGCACATACTTAGAAAAATTTGGTAGTTGTGATGTGACATTCATATATCTCAAAAATAACAAACTAACTGATTAATAATATTATAATAAATTAACTAAATTTGTTGTGATGTCACATTTACGATTGCATTTAAACTGACATTGAGTTATATTTGGGGCTAAGCTTATATGTACTTGCCGCATTTGTGTTCGGGAATGACACCACATGTGTTTGGAGATTAATGCTAACTACCTAATATATATACATATATGTATATTTTGTACTAACATTAGTTATACATAGACACAATCATGCTAAAGGCGAATATATTAAAGAATTGGACTTCTTGTAATGGAGAGAGACAGATGTTACAAGAGATTACTGAAGCAGCATAAATTCAAATGTTATTAGTCAATGGAGACTCGGGGGCTGTAATGGCCCTAAAACAATGTTGTTTCATTTATTTTTCATTCAAAATAATGTTGTTTCACTTAAGTTACTATATTTAAATACATCAACTCATTTTGTAGAATGGTATCGTTTTGGATGGAAAATAGATGAAACGGCGTTGTTTTAGAGCGATTGCAGCGATTACAGTTAGCCCCCAATTGTAGTATCCCTCTTATAGTCGATGGAGGCTTATACTCTATTTGAATTCAAAAAAGCTCAAACATTTTTTTTTTGTAGCTTTTTTTTTATTTTATATGAATTTTTTTCACAAAAATTTAATTTTTGTTAGAAACTATAAATTTTAGGCATGTTAATCGAATAAATATATAATTTTTATTAACTATATTTTGGTTTCGAACCATAACATTTTCAAGCACAACCCATAAATCATTTCGAGCTACGGTGATTGTTTAGTTCAAGCATCAAGGCTCAATTTGGACGTAAAATTAAAAACATGATTTTTTTAATTTTGCTTTTTACAAATTGAAAGATATACCCGGTTAAAAGTATGAATATATTCTCTTTAGTACCTTTGATTTTTATCTGATAAAATTGTCTTTTAAATTTTAATGTAAACAAAAATTAGAAAATTAATATTTTTTTTCCAAACACTCCCTAATTATTATCTGAAACATAAAGTTTAGCATATTATGAGGATACGTTCATGTTAATGAGGTTTTGAATTGCTTCCAGTGCAAAAGAAACATTGAATGGAAACAATGTCTTTTTCATTTGGGTCCATTTGTAAAGGAAAATACCATTTAGTTCCGATTTTTGAATTTAAAAATTTAGCAGAATAAATATTTTTATGTAATTATCAAGTCCATGATCATTTTTAACACTTGCCGCAGACCATTTGTCACACCTCGTTTGATAATATTTATATTTTTCTAACTATATTGAATAATTTTTGTTTATTTATTTTTTATATTTAATCGTAATTTTTATTAATCAAATAAAACGGTAAATACCTTTAGTAATCTAAACTTCTTTGCAGCGATTATTTTATTTTAATAAAAACTTTTCACAAAATAAATTGAATTAATTTAATTCAATTTTATAAATATTTATTTTTTATAATAATTAATTTTAATGAAGTTTATTAACGAAGAACATAATGTGATATCAAGTTATTATTTTTCACATTAAAGAATAAATTAATTTCATAAAATATGTAATCATTATTTATTTAAAAAATTTAATTTATTAAATAACTAAAATTTGATAATAAATTATTATTTTAATTTTAATAAATTAAATTATTTTATTATGAAATTTTTGTTTATGAAAATTAGTTTTAATGAAAAAATAAATCATTGTATTTATAAATAAATTATTTTCTTATGTAATTATAATTTATTAAAAATTTATTTTAATTTAATAAAATAAATTATTGTAATCATATAGAGTTATTTTTATTTTACTAAGATATATAAGTCCTTAAAACAATATATTATCTTTTTATAAAACATAATTTTATTTTACAAAAATTTTTCAATAAAATAATTCATTTTAATACAATGAAATAAAAACTAATAAAGTATTTTATTTAAGACCTGAGTGTTTATAATTGCCTTTAGACCCCCTGTACTAAAGCCTAAAATCAATTGCACCCCTATACTTAGGAATTAAGCACTAATATCCCTTATACTGTTCCGAAAAGTGACAAACCTGACGGAAGCCTTCAAATTAACAGAGCGTGAAGCACACGCTGAGGAAAACTGCAGCTATGCTATATAACCCAGAGGAAACTACAGTGAACGGACCAAAATAACCTTAAGATTATAGACAAAAGGTTGGCCCTCCATTCTCTCCTCCATTTGCTCTCTCTTTTCTTCCCCATCTGGCGCTGGTGCGAAGCAGTGGGAGAAGCCAAGGAAGCTCGAGATGTCATCTTCTTCGCGCCCTTCTTGATCAGGTCCGAAGGTTCATAGTTTGGTGTGTGAAGATGTTATTGTGTTAAAGTGGCACCCGTACGAACATCATGGACTGAAGCAAACATGGGTAGAAGGTCTTTAGGTTGCGGAAGATTTGGAAGATCTGTGGTAGTGTTTTTGTTTATTTGGAACCTTAAATTCCAATTTGGTGCAAATTTTTAGCCCTTTATCTCTGTAATGAAAAATGAAAAATTTTAACACTACAAATGTTTGGTTTTTTTAGATGTTTGTTTGCAAAATTTTAACTTTACAGTTTAATTTTTTTTTTTTTTAGATTTTTTAACTGGAATGAGCAAATGGAATGAGAAAAATTTTGACTGGAATGAGAAAATGGAAAATTGATTTAACCTATAATTTTAATTGGAAATTTTAACCTATAATTTTAAACCTAAAGTTAATAGTTGTAATTGATTTTGGTTTTTTTTAGATGTTTGTTTGCAAAATTTTAACCTTACAGATTTTTTTTTTTTTTTTTTTTTAGATTTTTTAACTGGAATAATAAAATGGAATGAGAAAAATTTTAACTGGAATGAGAAAATGGAAAATTGATTTAACCTATAATTTTAATTGGAAATTTCAACCTATAATTTTAAACCTAAAGTTAATAGTTGTAATTGATTTTGGTTTTTTTAGATGTTTGTTTGCAAAATTTTAACCTTACAGATTTTTTTTTTTTTAGATTTTTTAACTGGAATAAGAAAATGGAATGAGAAAAATTTTAACTGGAATGAGAAAATGGAAAATTAATTTAACCTATAATTTTAATTGGAAATTTTAACCTATAATTTTAAACCTAAAGTTAATAGTTGTAATTAATTTTTTTTGCACGGTGCATCAACTTGTGATTTTTTTAGATGGATTGACCTGCCAATCTGTGAATGTGGAAAGGAGGTTATTCCAAAACTGTAGGAAGAGATTGCTAAATTGGAGAATGAAGTACATGATTGCAATACAGGGAAATTGATATATAAGCAGGCTTTGGTTGGGACTTGGATAGGGTTAGCTTGCCTAATAATGTATTTAGTTTCCTTGGGTATTGAAAATTGAAGCCCCTTAACTTTTTGTTAACTTGTTATATGTGTAATTTTTGTTCTATGATTGGATGCCTAACCTGGTATGGAATGTGTAATTTTTTTTTTTTTTTTTTTGAGGTTTTAGTGTGTTGGTTGGGTAGTCCTCTAATGGAAACTATAAAAAATATCCAAGTTAGTAGTAATGAAGAAGTTGAGTTGAGCACTAATGTGTTTTGTTGCGTACTGAAAAATCTTTTTTTTTTTTTAATTTATTTGGACAATACTGATTTTTTAATTTGGACATTGGGTAAATGATGGGAGTATTACAACAAGAAGTGTCAAGACATGCATATAGCCAGGCATTAGCAAAATAGCAAATTTATTGTCCATGCGACCAGCCTGCATGCAGCCAACAATGACAACAATGCAGATTTCATTTCAGCTGCAATGGCAACAACCTGACCAACACAGCTACTCCTAATACCAAATATCCTAAAACCAAACCATGCAAAAATATATGGCCACAATAACATAATGATTGGTGACAACATAAAATTATCCATTCAATATAAAATTACCCACAATTCAGCATTCACTTCTTCGTTCTTTACGTAAAATCAAAACATTCAAAAAATAATCCATCACTTTTCAATTTTTGTTGCTGCACTATTTACAAAATAATCACTGCTGCAAAATAATCATTGCTGCAACTTCTTCAGTTACTTCTTCAACTGCTCCAAAACTCCTCCTATTTTATCTTTTCTTCAGCTTAGGTCAACCACTTCAGCACTTCCACCCTGAGCTGGCCTACTTCCACCTGACCTTGGCAATCTTGTCCTCAATGCGTATCTTTGACCACCACGTACTGTCAATTTAGTTGGCTGCAAAAAAAAAAAAAAAAAAATTTAATCTAAAAAAATGTAATGTATGCATGCAGTCACAAAGCTAACATATATACGGTATACTAATGAAGTTCATGCACTTTGAATAACAATCACAAAATAGACAATCTTGTCTGACCATCCTAAACTAGCATTATCATAAATGACCATCCTAAACCAGCATTTACCTGGGAGTACGATGTCCTCCCAGTGTTATATCCTTGACTCCATGTCGAAGATTAGGCAGCTGGCTGTGTGGAAGATCTAGTGGCAGTCTTCGATATACCCAGTAGATAGTAAATTAAGTTAGGAGTTAGGAGTGTCCAAAAAAAAAAAGTTTAAAACTCAGTCTTGAATCTGTACCTCAGTCATTACCTTTGCTGGCTGTACGAAAGAACCAGTCCCAGTATGACTTTTCTGAACTTCAATCCTTGTCTTAGCAAGTTCTTTACTAGATTGGGCAGCTGGTTATGTGCAAGAACCAATAGTATTCTGATATGTCTGCAAAAGTAATAGATATAATTTAGCTGCAGTGGAAAATAATGAGAAATAGTTATAAATAATGACAAACAGTTATAAATAAGTTAGGTGTTAGTTACCTGAGTTCTTCTGTCCGCTGTCTGATTTATCATCCTCGAATTTGGGTGGATGTTATTCTTGCAAGATCTTATGTTGTGTCCTGTCTTTAAACACCTCTTACAAATGATGCCTCGATTTTTTCTTGAGACCTTATTTGGATTAACGACCTCATCAGCATCTCTCTTTCTCACATTCTTTGGTCTGCCAACCTGTTTTCTAACAAATGGAGGTGATATCGGTTTCATTCCAATATGGAGCCAATCGTGCTCTCCTGGGACCGGATGGATCATAGACTTGTATACTTTCAATTATGTCTCCTTGCGATAGTAACGATGAACATACTCCTCAGGAGTTCGCCTGTGCATGTATATAGCATTAATTGGATGTTTGTAGGGTATCCCTGTCAACTCCCATATCTTACATCCACATGTATGCCTCTCCAAATCCACGATATATGTAGTGTTGAAACAGTCAACCTCGTACTTTAGCTCACTAGCTAAGAATGAAAACAATGTCTCCCTTCAATCTTACTCTTCTCTAATTTTTGTTGAATCCTAGGACATATATCCCGGTCATGCTTTTCCATCCCTAGCATTTTTAGTTGGAACCGAGTCATTAATTTACTTCATATCCACTCTAACATGGTATTGGCTTATCCTTTGCTTCAAGGATATAATTGTTGAATGATTCACTCAGATTATTTACAAGAATATCACTCTTGGTTTTGGTACTGAAATGAGACATTGTCCATAACTTAAGGTCAATGTTTTTTAGCCACTCCCATGCATTCTTATCCATTGTTTCAAGTGCTTTCATATGAACCTCATGCTCTCTAATAGTACCAGCAGATGCTGGCTTCCAAAGACAGTCCTTCAATTCTTTACCCTTAAATGTTTTTGAGAAATTTGCATAGATATGTCTAAGGCAGAATCTATGCTCATCATAGGGTAGGAGCTAGGCGAAGGTGGCTTCCAATCCTTTTTGTATATCAAAAATAAAACACCAGCCCATCTCCTCAACAATTCCAATATTGTCATTCAAAAGCTCGAGGAACCAACTCCACGACTCCTTACACTCAGCTTCGACTATAGCAATGGCAAGTGAAAACATGTTATCATTGCCATCTGTCGCTACTGTACTCAAAAGTTGCCCACCGTAATATCCTTTCAAAAAGCACCGATCTAACCCAATAATTGGTTTACAACCATTCAAAAATCCATCCAACTCTGCCTAATATTGGACATATATACGAACAAATCTAGGAAGCAGTTCCTCATTAGGTCGATCAGTCATGATCATTATCCAGGTTCGTGGATTATGCAGCCTAACGGTGGCTGCGTAATCCCTGAGATGAGCAAACTGCTCCATGATATCCCATTCTATTGTCTCTTTCGTTTTTCTCTTAGCTCTATACAGCTGGTTATTACTTAAATCTACGATCAAATCCCTTTTAATCTCATTCTTCAAAGCAGAAATACTAACTTCAGGACTATCTCTCCGCTTGTGAAGATATTTATTTGCAAGATACCTAGAAGTAACTAAATGGTTGTTGTACGATCTTCCACAATTATGTTTTGGTTGGAGAGACTTAACTTGGAAAGTCCTTTGACCTTGTATAGGCGAAGCATGGATCCTAAATCCACACTCAGCCTTGCACACAGCAGTCACTCGTGCAGCTTCGTTTTTGACAAATTTAAGGTCATAACATTCTCTGACCTGCCACTCCCTCAGTGCTTGTCTGAAAACAATAATATTTGTAAATTTCATACCAACTTTCAACTCCGGGCTTGCCATATCAACATCATCATTAAAATATGGATAATGGACTCCACCATCATCCTCGTCTGACCTTCTAACAGAGTTCAATTCATTACCTGACTCCTGTTCAGACCACCATTTACTTTCTTGTCCATCGTCAGCATCTTGCTGTTTACCTGTCTCAGACTAAGCAGGTGTAGGTACAGGTGTAGGGTTTTCCTAGAAATTAAAGATGTCATCATCATCTAGCCCCTCAAAATCTTTAAACAACCAGCTAGGATTATCATCCTCACTACCACTCTCTCCACCTCTCTCAACTATATTAGCTTTATCATCCTTGGCTGCAGCTATAGGGTTAGTCTCCATATGTGAAAGAGTATGAGCTATAGGAATCTCCTGAGCTGGAGTCTCAGCTGCATCATTCTCAACTACAGGAGTCTGAGCTGAAGTCTCAACTGTTGCATTCTCAATTGTAGGAGGGCCTTCAATTGCCAGTATGGCACCCTTTAGTACATTCCCATCTTTATCCACAACCTGCAGTGGTTCATCCCCTCTCACAACATACATAACAATGACAGGTATTCCCTCATAACACCTCACCCATTTCCAGAACATCCTTATCATTGCCAATCTGTCTTACCCATCGGTTAACCCCATGCCAGGCAGTCTTTAATACATGGTGCTCGTGTATGGATACCCTTTTTCTTAAAAAAAAAATTCTTGTAAGTCAATAAAACTGATAAAATCAGGGTCAAACCTATCACTAACGTCAACCGTGCCTCTAGTATATATAGTGGTTCCCCCGACAGTCACCTTGAATCTCCCCCCATGATGCAGCTCAACGGTTTTAATCTCAGCCATCCCTGAAAAAAATCCAAAAATTTGTTTTAGAAATCAATATAAAAGTGAAAAAGAAGCATCTATTTTTTTAAAACAACCATAAAATTGCTTCAAACCAGCAGACAACCACATGGCCCCATGTCTGGGTAACCTGTTCCCTACCCGCGTCTGGATACTTTAAAGCAAAAACTCAACTATTCTCTTTACAAAATAGTCTAAATCAAACCCCTCACTTACCTGTAACGTCTTCTCCAACAATGGCTACTGATCGCCAGCAAGGGGTTTTTTGCACTGCAATCTTCAGCTACTGATAGATTTCCACTTGCTTCCAATAATGGCTTCGCCCGATTTTACCAACCACCTAATCGCCTGATTCTGTGGAAACAAAGAAAACCTAGGTTTTCGATTTTGGGGGAATAAGAATGAGGACTCAGGAGGTTTTCGAGTCTAAGAGGTTCTACTGACGAGGGAGGTTTCAAATATAGAGAGCGTATTTATGACTTTTTATCACTCAACTTTACGGTGTTAGGATTGTCACTTTTCGGAATAGTAAATGAGGTATTAGTGCCTAATTTCTAAATATAGGGGGTACAATTGATTTTCGGCTTTAGTACAGGGGGTCTAAAGGCAATTTACTGTAAAAAAAAAAACTGAAAAAAACTTTTTCTATTCATTTTGAGTCTAAATATTTCGTCGCGGATTTTATTTTTTTATTAAAAAAAAAGCAGCTCTGAAAATATATTTTTATAATTAATTTTTAAAAATTTATAAATTTAAAAAAACAGGAAATAAAAATGTTAGAATTACTTCATTTTCACAATTTAAAAGCAATCATGCAGACTTACGGGTAAAAACAAACCAAATTGAATCAACAAATTTTTGGTATTTTACTAACTAGAATCAACAAATTTTTGTGAAACCTATTTATTTGGTATTTGTGGGCAAATCAACAGACTTAATAATAATAACGGAGCCAAAAAATTTTATCAAGTAAGTACTAATTATAATACACATAAATGATTGGTGGGGTATTACAGAAAGGATAAAAAAAAATTTTGACTATTGAAAAGAAGAATGAGAGAGAAAACAAAATCAAAGTGGGTTTAAATATTTTTTTGTTATATTAGGTAAACTAGTTACAATTATATTGATATTATTGAATTAAAATTTATTTTCTCATTGGGTGGACGCAATCGGTATTGGGCTAATTTTTTTTCCTTGGTGGATACAATTACTATTGAATTAATTTTTTTTTCTTTTCTTGGATGGATACAATTAAGTACAAAAAATAATATAAAAAAATTGCATAATTTGTTTTTTTTGAGAGTGAGCATGTACCCACCCTTGGCCTAAGTCGGCTCCGTTCCTACTTGTTATTGAAGCTTTCACTTCGAGATTTTGAAATTACTTCGAATATCTATTGCATATTATCATTATTAATTATTTTTGGACCGCACAATTGGGTTAACTAAAATTCATGGTGCCACGTGGCTTTGGGCTTAAGAAGACATGCTTTTGACAATCCACAGTCATTTCATGTTCGAGCCGGTGCATAATAGATTAAATACTGGATTTATTTTACTTATACTCTACTATTACAAAAATATATAAATATCACAATTTTTAGGTGTAATATTTTACTTTTTAACTAGGTCATAAAGGCGTGATTGATCCACGTAAGAGATTGTAATATAATTTACAAATGTGATGAAAAACTTATAACAATTATACATTAAAAATGTAATTTTTTTTATGGCAAAAACCGAGATGAAAAGAAATTTCGCATTTGATCCCTTATGAGTTTTGATCTTATCTTTATAAAAAAGACATGATCAAATATAGACAAATTAATGATCACATTAAAAAATATTTTTACTTTAAAAATAATATAAATTCAAATGTCACCTAGTATCTTGTCATCATTGCAATGTTAGATATTTGAGATTTATTTATTACTGTTACTGAATATCAAACTCGTGCCACTCTTTTAAAAGTTTGTGTGGTTAACCGTTAGTCAAAACTATCATTTATATATACATTTTACATTTTAATATACATATATATATAAAAATCTTTATTATTTTTTGCGACCAATTGATCGCTAAAGGTAATAAATTATATTATTTTCATATTATCACTTTTGCCAACCAATACGTAATTAAAAGTAACACTTTTTCCAATCGATTGGTTGGGAAAAATGATAAAAAATTTTATTTTTATTTAATTATTTTAACTTTTTACAATAATTTGAAATCATAACCAATATATAAAATCATAAGAATAGTTAATAAATAATTTATGAATATCTATCATATTTAACTATAAATGATATGAAATCTTTTTCTTATTTTTCTTTAATCTTTGTGTATAACACATATCTAATCATGACTCACGATTTCAAATATATTTTTCTTCATTCTATATTATATTTTTTTAAAGTAATTAGGCCATGTTTAGTTTTAATTTTAGAAAATTATTGTTTAAATTTTTTTTTGAAAACTATTTAAAGAATTGATTTATAATACAAAAAATATTTCCAATGATTATATTCAAAAATTAGTTGTAAAAAGACAAAAAAGAATGAAATTTTTTACTGTTTTTGTTTCCAATTTTTTACCACTTTCAATAAAATATAAAATAATGTCACTTTTAATATTTTAATAATTGATTTGTAATATGAAAAATATTTTCAATGATTATATTCAAAAATTAGTGCTAAAAAAAAAAAAAGAAAATCAAAATTTTTATTCTCTTTATTTTCAATTTTTTGTCACTGCCAACAAAATATAGAATATTGTCACGTTCAATATAATTAACATTAAAGATGTACTAAACATTTATTAGATACTAACTATTTAAAATTTATCTAGTTATAAGTCATACATACCTTAAAGTCTACTCCTATATATTCACTGAAAAACAATGATTATGTATTTAGCATTATTTAAATTTGATTTGGTAAATTTAGTTTTAATATTAATCTACAAATATTTTTGTCTATTGATCTATAAATGTAGTTTTGATAGCATATTAAATTAATTAAAATTAATAAATAAATGTTACAACAAAATTTATGAAATCTAATTTAAATTATATAAAGTGAGAAACCAAATTATTTGAGAGATATATAGAAAGAAATAACAATATTGTCTCTCATTCTTTTATCTCATTTTTTTAAGATATGATTTTTCTCACTCTTTTATCTGGATTTTTTTTCTCTAGATGGTGATCTTTTAATCTCGATTTTTTCTCGAAAAAGTTTCCACTAATCTTTTACCTAATTATTTTATTTTAAAAAAGAGCACAAGATATATGAAATACAATTACAGTTCTAAAGAAAGCTGAATTAGAAAGTATTAAAAGTAACTTTTTATCTTAGTTTTTTGATTAAACTAAGATAAAAAAGAATTTTAGCGTACAAATACTTATCATGCATTTTCTAAAACTGTGATCTTTATAAAATTCCTAGTGTCATTTTTATCAATTATAGTAGTAGTGCTTCCTGTAGTTTTGGTTTCAGACACTTTTTAATGACCTGGATTTATTTTATAATTAATTACTAAATAAATTTGGTTTGTTATTTAAATTTAATAATTTGAAATTTTTGTGATTTAATTTTTTAGTTGCATTTAAAAGGGTTAAATTTTGGTGATTTTTGAAAAGGTTTTAAAAAATTTGGGGAGAATATATTATTTTCCTAAAACCATTAGAAAAAAGTAATTAATTAAATTTATTAGGGTTACCTATATATATTGTGGGTGGGTTCTTACTAAACCCTAGAGAAATAGAGAGAGAGAGAGAGAGAAGGATACGGCGACAGTGAAGTTCCAGCGCACCAATCAATATCAGGTCAGGGGCGGTTCCTTTAATATGCTACATGTACATGTGATATATATACACACACACACATAGCAATAGAAGGGAATAGATTTTCAACTAAATGTATATTATATATAGGAATTTTTATCTGATCTCGCACAGTCAAGTCAACTTAATTGCTACTGTACGTGAATGTGATTGAGGTTTACAGATTTAGTTTTACTAGCCTTTAGTCATGAGTGTGGATGTTACATAAAATCAATTAGTTAATTCATGGACTTGGCTAAAAGAAAAATCTAATATATGTATATATTTATATGTCTATATCTATATATTTGTCATCTAGTAACCAAGTCACCCAGAACGTGACTTGCTTAACAAATTGCTTATATATATATATATTCTTTATTTCTTTAATATGATTAAACGATATAATTGTTACATTATTTTACCTCTTTATTTGTTTAGAAAATTCGTGTTAATTAATGTGCCTGTGCATTGAGGAGTAAAAAGGTTTAAAATCTTTATTTAAAAGAATTTATTTAATGGGGATTTAAAGTGAAAATTTATGTGTTTTGTTTGGATTGACGGGTACTGAGAATATCAGGTATACATACCCAAGGGTTGAAAGTCCCGAAACCCGTGCGGGGTGGTAATCGAGTTCAGTAGGCTAGTAACCTACGAACGATGTAGATGCCTAAGGGTGGCATATTATATTCCTAAGGTTTCAGCCTAGGAAACAAACACCGAAGGATGATATATATATTGGTTGGGTCCTGTTTACACGGAACAACCAAGAAGACACCGAAGAATGGTGTATATTGGTTGGGTCCTGTCTCTATGGGACAACCAAGCAGTAGACCTTAAAATCAAATTGTGATCTTTGGTGTGTTATGTGGTGTTAATACACGTGTGAATTATAAAGAATGTGAATTAATAATTAATTTCTTATTTGAGGTTGTTATTTGTGCATGTTTCACTTAGTAGCATGCTAGGACATTATTGCATTTATATTATTGTTAGGGTTTTAGCACACGTGGTATTAGTGCTCATCCCTTTACAGCTTGTGATGCAGGTAATGAATTTAAGACACACGCAGAATCTACGTAACAAGGAAATTAAAAGTTATTTATTTGTTATTATTTAATAACATTAAAATTTTATTTAGGGAATTGTTTTCTTTAGTGGATTGTAATAAACCTCTGTTTGTGAGGTGATTATTATTTATTTCATCCAGATTTGGGAGATTGTTTGGGTTTAGCTTTTGGAGCTTTGTTGCTTAATTGGTTTTGACTAAAGCATTGATTTGAATTTAAAGTATGAATTTTATTTATTTTTCTTTTCATTGCTCCATAGTGAGTGTGTATGGCTCTGATATGGGACAAAGAAAGTTATTTAAACGGTGAAATATGTGTTATTTATTCACGTGCTCAGTTTATGAAATTCGGGGCGTGACAATTTGGTATCAGAGCTTAGGTTTAGAATACCTAGGGACAATGGATCTTTTGCTTTTTAAGTGTGACATGATTATGTGACAACGTGTTATGCTGTGATATTTGATTTTGATTTTGTTAGACCTTGATTGTTATGGAATTAATTTTTGTGTATTCTTTTATAATTTTTTTTAATATGCGGCCACGTGTTGCTCTGGGCGCTAGAGGTAGAGGTAGAGGTAGAGGTAGAGGTAGAGGCAAAGGCCGTGGCCATGGTAGGGGTCGAGGTCGAGGGATTCAGGCTGGTCAAGGTATCGGAGCTCCAGTTGATGACGTTTCTGTTGCTGCGGGTGTGTCACAGGAACAAGGGTCTCATGCTGGAGTTGGAGTAGAGGTTCCGGTAGGGGCGCCTCACGTGGCAGAGGTGCAATTTGAAGTACCAAGTGTGTCTCAGCCAGGAATGATAGACCCTCAGATGTGGATGTAATAAATGGCTGCTATGTTTACTGAGGGAATGCAAGCAAGTCAACTTACAGCCCCATATGAGAAATTTAGGAGGATGAAGCCTCCCACTTACTCTGGTGTAGCGAATACTGAAGAGGTTAAGAAATTCTTACACGAGAATGAGAAGATATTCGAGGTAATGCAGCTAAATGAAGATAAGAATAGAGTTCTGCTTGCTGCGTTTCAGCTGGAGGGAACTGCAGCAGATTGGTGGAGTATTGTGAAGGAGTCTCATAGGGCATCTATGCTTACTTGAGATGATTTCAAGGAGCGTTTCTGAATTTAACTTAAGGGCCGATGTCTGTGTTAGATTATGGACGTAAGTTCACGTCTTTAGCCAACTATGCTAAGGAGTTGGTGTCTACTGAGCGCACCAAGTGTAGAAGATTTAAGAAAAGGCTGAGACTTGCAGTCAGGGACAGGATAGTGCCATTAGGGCTTAATGAATATGAGGTTTTGATTGATCGAGCAATGGCGGTGAAGAAGAATTTGGCAGATACTAGGGCACAGAATAAAACTAAACAGGGTAAGGCTCCACAACAGGATAGCAGGCCTATGAAAAGACAGAGAGAAAATGTACATAGGGCACAGACTCAGCAATTTCAGCCGAGGGGTATAGCCCTAAGTCAGTCAGTAGCAATGAGGGCTCCTACACAGAGTCCTATCGTTTGCCATAACTGTAGGCAACCTGGGCATCGCCAATTTAATTGCCTTTTCAAAGGTGGGCCAGTGGGATCTGAGAGTAGAGCTGAGGTAAGGATCTGTTAAAATCGTGGCCAACCGGGTCACGTACAGAGGCGTTGTTAGCAGAGACAAGGCAATGGTAGTACTATGGGACCTCCGCAGCCAGCTCAGTCAGTATAGAGTAATAGGCTAGCAGGGTCACAATTAGTGCAGAATCAGTTTCAGAGAGGTCCTCAGGGTGGGACACAGCAGTACCAGATGGGTGTTCTAGGTAGGGTTCAGCAACATCAGAGAGCTCAGTGTGGATCCCAGTAGGGCCAAAGGAGAGGTAGGCCACCAGCAGTGCTAACTCAGGGGGAGAGTTTTCACTATGGGCCAAAATAATGGACGAGCGGAGCCTATAGTGACTAGAGGTACTTTTCTCATCTATGCTACTAAATCCTTAGTTCTTGTAGAGACGGGAGCATCTCACTCATTTATTGCCGTACTATTTATGTATGCATTGAAATTACCCATGGATGAGTTGATTCCACCATTACAAGTTGAAACACCAATAGGGGGTCATTCTGTATTGAACCGGGTCTGTAAGGGTTGTGAGATCACCATCAGGGATGAGGCGTTGGGACATGAGCACTTGTCAATTTTTGATTTGATTGTGCTAGACATGGGAAGCTTTGATGTGGTTCTCGGTATGAACTGGTTGTCAGTCTACCATGCAATGATAGATTGTTCTAAGGGTCGGGTGACTTTATTTACTCCTAAGGGAGGTCGGAAACTATTTTCTGGTGATCGCTGTGGTCCTCAGATCTTACCTTCTCTTGATGGGAATGGATGAGTTGATTTATGCAGCTTGTTTGCTTGTATAACCTTGGAAGGGGAGGATAGTGACATAGTTGAGTTACCACGGGTTGTTTGTGAATTTTCAGAAGTGTTTTCGGATGATATGTCTAGATTACCACCTGAGCGAGAGGTTGAATTTGGGATTGATTTGATTCCTGGCACAGAATCTATTTCTATAACCCTGTATAGATTGGCACTGGCAGAGTTGGTAGAGTTAAAATCCCAGATAGAAGAGTTGAGCTCTAAAGGATTTATCCATCCTAGCACTTCGCCTTGGGCTGCACCAGCACTATTTGTTGCCAAGAAAGATGGAACTCTCAGAATGTGCATGATTACGCAGCTGAATCGGGTCATAATCAAGAATCGGTATCCCTTACCGAGAATTGACGATCTGTTCGATCAACTGAAGCGTTCAGTCATTTTCTCAAAGATTGATTTGAGATTCGGTTGCCACCAGTTGAGGGTGAAGCAGGATGATATTCCCAAGACAGCATTCAAAACTCGATATGGCCACTACGAGTTCTTAGTGATGCCGTTTGGATTGACCAATGCTCCTGCAGTGTTCATGGACTTGATGAATAGAGTGTTCAATAGATACTTGGACAAGTTCGTAGTCGTGTTTATTGACTACATTTTGGTTTATTCCAGGTCAGAGGAGGAACATGTGGAGCATCTGAGAGTTGTACTTCAAACTTTGAGGGACCACCAGTTCTATGCTAAATTGAGCAAGTGTGAGTTCTGGCTTAAGGAGATGAAATTTCTCGGGCATGTTGTTACTAGAGAAGGAGTTACAGTTGATCCATCTAAGGTCGAGGCAGTCATGGATTGGCCGAGACCAAGAACAGTTTTTGAGATTCGGACCCTTCTGGGTTTGACAGGGTATTACCGATGATTTGTTCGTGATTTCTTGAGATAAGCTGGGCCAATGACTGGGCTGACTCGAAAAGAAGTCAAGTTTGTGTGGGATGAGAAGTGTGAGTAATCTTTTCAAGAGCTGAAAAAGAGGCTAACTACTGCACTAGTGCTTATGATCCCAGAGAGGGGCCTGGGTTACTCAGTTTTTTGTGACGCATCTAGGGAAGGTTTAGGCTGTGGTCTGATGCAAAGTAATAGAGTGGTGGCTTATGGGTCTAGCCAGTTGAAGACTCATGAGCATAATTACCCAGCGTATGATTTGGAGTTGGCAGCAATTATCTATGTTTTGAAACACTGGAGACATTATTTTTATGGTGAGAAATTTGAGGTGTTCTCTGATCACAAGAGCTTGGAGTATTTGTTCACTCAAAAGGACCTCAATTTGAGACAAATGAGGTGGATGGAGTACGTGGAGGATTATGATTTTAAGCTCCAATATCACCCTGGAAAGGTAAATGTGGTTGCTGACGCATTTAGTCGAAAGACTCATGGCACTTTAGTAGGTCTTGCTGTGCGAGAGTGGGAGATGATAAGAAGCCTTAGTGAGTTTGATCTGGAGTTTGGGGAAGAGGAGAATCATGCTGTTCTATGTGCCTTAGCTACACAACCAGTTCTATTGAGTCAGGTGATTGAGGCTCAAGGGACTGATGTAGAATCTGAGGCTATTCGGGCTAAGTTGCTAAGTTCTGATAAGATACCAGGATGGATGATTGGTGATGATAATGGGTTGAGGTATTTGGAAACACTTTTTGTACCTATTTCTATTCGAGATATAGTTCTAAAGGAGTTCAATCACTCTAAATTTGCAGTATATCCTGGAGGCACGAAGATGTATCACGACCTACGCCGTTAGTTCTTTTGGGTAGGCATGAAGAAGGATGTGGCAATGTTTGTAAGTAGGTGCCTTACTTGTCAACAAAGTAAGGCCGAGCACCAGAGACCGGCTGGTCTTTTGCAGCCTTTGCCAATGTCAGAGTGGAAATGGGAGAACATTACGATGGATTTTGTTTCTGGTTTGCCGAGGTCACCAAAGTGCCATGATACTATTTGGGTGATAGTGGATAGGTTGACAAAGTCGGCTTACTTCTTGTCGATTCGATTGACTGACTCTATAGATGTCTTGGCTAAACTGTATGTTAAGGAAATTGTGAGACTTCACGGAGCTCCTGTATCCATTATCTCAGATAGGGACCCTCGTTTTGTTTCTCGATTTTGGTAGAGTCGCCAGGTGGCCATGGGGACAGAATTGCTATTTAGTACCACTTTTCATCCTCAGACTGATGGATAGTCAGAACGCACAATTCAGATTTTAGAAGATATGCTTAGGGCGTGTGTGCTTGATTTTCATGGTAGTTAGGAAAACCACCTTCCTTTGATTGAATTTGCATATAACAATAGCTACCAGTCGAGCATCGAGAGGGCTCCTTTTGTAACTTCATGTGGTAGGCCGTGTAGATCTCGTATCTATTGGGCTGAGGTTGGAGAAACTGTAATTACTGGGCCTGAGTTTGTACAAGAGACGACTGAGAAAGTCAAAGTGATTCGACAGAGGCTTGAGATAGCTCGAAGGCACCAAAAGAGTTATGCTGACAAAAGGCGGAGGCCATTGGAGTTTGAGGTGGGAGACCATGTGTTTTTAAAGGTTTTACCACGCAAAGGTCCGTTTCATTTTGGGCGTAGAGGGAAGTTGTCCCCAAGATATATCGGGCCATTTGAGGTTTTGTCTAGAGTTGGAGAAGTGGCTTATCGTCTTGCCTTGCCACCGTAACTTTCAGGATTGCATGAGCTGTTTCATGTGTCCATGCTTCGGAAGTATAACCCGGACCCTTTTCACATGTATTGGATTGGACCGAGCTTGAGGTTGATTTACATGTTACTTATGAGGTGAAACAGTGGAATACAAGATTCTCGAGAGCAAGTACTTCGAGGGAAGATTATTCCTTTGGTTAAGGTAATGTGGAAGCATCATGGTGTTGAGAAGTCGACTTGGGAGCGAGAGGCAGCCATACGGCGTAGATATCCAGCCTTGTTTCCTTGATCTTGCTTTTATTTATCTTTTAAATTTCGAGGACGAAATTTTTGTAAGGGGGTAGGATGTAATGACTCGGATTAATTTTATATTTAATTACTAAATAAATTTGGTTTGTTATTGAAATTTAATAATTTGAAATTTTTGTGATTTAATTTTTAGTTGCATTTAAAAAGGTTAAATTTTGGTGATTTTTGAAAAGGTTTTAAAAAATTTGGGGAGAATATATTATTTTCCTAAACCCATTAGGAAAAGGTAATAATTAAATTTATTAGGGTTACCTATATATATATTGTGGGTGGGTTCTTCCTAAACCCTATTTTAATACAGAGAGAGAGAGAGAGAGAGAGAGAGAGAGAGAGAAAGTGAAAGAGAGAGAGAAGAAAAAGGATACCGCAGTAGTGAAGTTTCGGCACACCAATCAATATCAGGTAAGGGGCGGTTCCTTTATTATGCTACATATACATGTGATATATATATATATATATATACACGCACAGTAATAGAACAGAATAGATTTTCTACTGAATGTATATTATACATAGGAATCTTTATCTGATCTCGCACGGTCAGGTTAACTTAATTGCTGCTGTACGTGAATGTGATTGAGATTTGCAGATTTAGTTTTACTTGCCTTTAGTCATGAGTGTGGATGTTATATAAAATCAATTAGTTAATTCATGGACTTGGCTAAAAGAAAAATTTAATATATATACATATATCTATATCTATATATTTGTCATCTAGTATCCAAGTCACCTAGAACGTGACTTGCTTAACAAATTGCTTATATATATATTTTTTTTATTTCTTTAATATGACTAAACGATATAATTGTTACATTATTTTACCTCTTTATTTGGTTAGAAAATTCGTGTTAATTAATGTGCCTGTGCATTGAGGAGTAAAAATGTTTAAAATCTTTATTTAAAAGAATTTATTTAATGGGGATTTAAAGTGAAAATTTATGTGTTTTTTTTGGATTAAGGGGTACTGAGAATATCGGGTATACGTACCCAAGGGTTGAAAGTCTCGAAACCCGCGCGGGCTGGTAATCGAGTCCAGTAGGCTAGTAACCTACCAACGATGTAGATGCCTAAGGGTGGCATATTATATTCCTAAAGTTTTAGCCTAGGAAGCAGACACCGAAGGATGATGTATATATTGGTTGGATCCTGTTTACACTGTTTACACGGGACAACCAAGCAGACACCGAAGAATGGTGTATATTGGTTGGGTCCTGTCTCTACGGGACAACCAAGTAGCAGTACCTTAAAATCAAATTGTTATCTTTGGTGTGTTATGTGGTGTTAATACACGTGTGAATTATAAGGAATGTGAATTAATAATTAATTTCTTATTTGAGTTTGCTATTTGTGCATGTTTCACTTAGTAGCATGCCAAGATATTATTGCATTTATATTATTATTAAGGTTCCGAGCGCACATGGTATTAGCACTCATCCCTTTACAGCTTGTGATGCTGGTAATGAATTTGAGACACGCGCAGAACCTACGCAAGAAGGAAATTAAACGTTATTTATTTGTTTTTATTTAATAACATTAGAATTTTATTTACGAAATTGTTTCTTTAGTGAATTGTAATAAACCTTTGTTTGTGAGGTGATTATTATTTATTTTATCTAGATTTAGGAGATTGTTTAGGTTTAGCTTTTGGAGCTTTGTTGTTTAGTTGGTTTTGGCTAAAGTATTGATTTAAATTTAAAGTATGAATTTTATTTATTTTTCTTTTCATTGCTCCATAGTAAGTGTGTATAGCTCTGATGTGGGACAGGAAAAGTTATTTAAACGGTGAAATATGTATTATTTATTCACGTGCTCGGTTTATGAAATTCGGGGCTTGACATACTTAGACGCCAAAAAATTTATAAATGTACATCTAGACCTCTTAAGATTTATATTAGATTCATCAAAACCCCTTCTGTTAGTTTTTCCATCCAAAAATAACTATTAACCAATTTAATGTTACAAAATTACCATTATACCCTTAGTTTTAGTGAAAAAATATTAATATTTCGATATGGCATAACTTTTTCATATAAAAATTACACTATAATTAATTTATTAAATTTTTTTGTGAATATTTTATGTATTAGTACTTTAAATTATTGTACTTTACATTAATATTTTAAATTTATATTATATATAAATTAGTAATTATACATACATATATATATATATATATATATTTACTTTACCTTTTTTATTAATAATACAATAATTTAATTTGGAAAATTTTTTTTTCTACTTTTTCTTCATTAGCATTAAACAATAATCGATGAATCTTTCTTTCGATTTTCTTTTTATGCATTTTTTTTCATATTAATAATGAGAGTATAAAGGTAATTTCATAATATTGAATTGGTCAAGAGTTACTTTTTTGATAGAACATCTAACGAATAGAATTTAAGTGAATGTAAAACAAACCTCCAGAGACACCTAAATGCACATTTATGAAATTTAGTGAGGTCTAGGTATACAAAGCTAAAATCACAGGGCTTTAAGTGAAATAAATCCTTAAATATTTAATCATAGTATTGTTCATACCGACTTGCATTTGTTAAGGTGCTTGTTGATTGCCTTTAGAAATTGCGTCTAAAAATACTTCCAAGTGTAAGAGTGTGCAGTGTAGTTTTAACTCGATGAAAACGATGTCAAATCCACAAAGAACATACTATTTAATTTCTAGGTCTCAGAACATGAAAGTAATTTACTACCTAATTCAAAAGTGATGATTTCTAGTGGTTGGAGATTTGAATTGATTTTTGTTTGCAAATAAGTGTAAATTTCTCAACTAAAATTAATCTAAACAAAAAATTGAAATTCAAAATTAAAATCAATAATTAATTAGATTAACAGATGTAAAGCAACTATGAGATAAAGGTCTTGATTCAACTTTCAATTCCGAGTGGATTAATTGGTTCATAAAGTGATGTGTTTTGTTTTAAATCTCGATCTAAGTTCACGTAAACGAAAAATAGATCAGAAAGATGTTTTTGTTAAAACTTATAAAATTTCCCAAGCTCAGTTTTATATTTACGTTTAGGATTATAAAACTGGATGATTTTCTTTTAAAAAATTATTAGGGTTCAGATTTAATATAATCATCTAAAAGATATAGAAAAAAAAAATAAGACTCGAAAATCATTATTAGTGATTATAGAGAATGTGATCAAGGGTTTTCATTTTCGAATGATTTGAAACAAATAAAATTAAACCTAAAAACTATAGATCTCTACATATACGTTTTCACACAATATACGTAGATCCCACAAGACCATATTCATAATAATCCACTATTCCATGATTCGTTGGATGAAGAACGAGCGATTTAGCCTAACATCGACATAAC
>QLOD02000029.1:22421078-22432765 GCA_003260245.2 Sideroxylon spinosum | reverse complement strand
AGAGAGAGAGAGAGAAAGACATTCACGCAGGAGGACACTTCGATGGTGGTAATATGATTGGCAGTGGCTGGGTGGCTTCGGTGTAGGGGTCTTAGTTGTAGCGGCGATCTCAGTTGCAGCGGTGGGAACGGAAGAAGGAAAGAGGGAAAAAAGCGAGGGAGAGAAGAAATTACTGAGAAAAAGGGCTCGACCTGATTTTTTTAACTAAGTTTTAGAGACTGCCATTGTGGCCGTTTAAAGCAGTCACTAATAGTAACATCTATGACTGCTATTTCTGGTCGTGCAAATTTTCAACGTATCAGTACTTGTTTTTGTAGTAGTGTTGTTTTCTTTTTAGAAAAAAAAAAAAAGAGTGTAGATAGTTGCTTCTACTTACCTATTTTCACCCCTTATTGGCTGATGCAATCCTAATAATATAAAGAGAATCCAGTGAACAATTTGTTTGAAACATTATTTTGAACCGATTGAAGAAAAGAAATTTAAGTTCTAGGAGGTTAGAAGTTAGAACTAAAATAGCTAATCAGTAAAATTTCATTTTGGGGGTATTTCTTCCTATGTTGGGTGTTTTTTTTTCCGTATTTTTTTGCCTTGCTATTTCCTGAGTTGGATCATTTGCTGCTTTTTGCATTTTGCCACTACCATAAACTGGTGTTTTTTTTATATTAGTAGGCAGGATGGTGTTTATGTTTAGAGTATAATAAATAATTATTAATACGGTATAAGCATATGATATATTATTAGGATTATGGATAAGTGAGCTTGAAAAAATTTAATATTTTTTTACACTTTAGTTTATGTATAAATTCAGTTTTGTATAAATTTAATAATTTTTTACACTTTAGTTTGCGTGTAAATTAAATTTTTTACACTTTAGAAGTTATCTAATTAAAAGAATTGTGAATTTGATACAATTTATTACTTTGTATAATTTATTTCCTAATCAAATATATTATTATTATTATTCTATTTGACATTAAAAGCAATGACATTTAATGAATGTATTACAAAGATTGGGTTCAAGGATTTCTGTGTACAAGAATTTTAGCGACGATCATAGAAAATTTGCAAAGCTAATATCTTTTGAGACAAAATATTTTGTTGCAAAAAGTAGTGCCTAAGTCTTAAAAGGTAAATTTTTATCCAATAACATTTCGTTGCCAACTGTGTATGCTTTACCAACAAAATATGAATTAATTAGTTGCTAAAATTCTATTGAGACCAACTTTAAGAGACAAATTAGTAACGAAATAATTTTTGTTGTAAAAACCTTCTAGCAATTAAATCCAATTTTTAGCAATGAATTCTTTTGGTTGCTAAAGAAGTACTTTTTTCTGGTACTCCATATTAAGAAGTAATCTTTCAACATTTTTAATTCGTTTTTCTTCATATTTTCAGAATCTCTTTGCAGGAAGTTTGATGGCCTTATTTTTATGCTATTGCATACTCCTCATGTATTCCAAGCCTCCTATGCTTTTGTTGTATATAGATGATTCTTGGGAAAATTGTATCCACGATAATTACAAGGAGTGCTTTTGCATTTTTCATTGCGTTCTCCCTCAAACTTGTATCTACCCAAATTCATTAACTCATATTTAAAACATTCATTCCCCCAAAAGATTAATGAATACCTACATTAATGCATAACTATTCATCTCATTTAATGCATACATAAGAGCTTGATTCTAGAATATTCTATCAACTAGCATTAATAATTTTAACGAATTATTCATTACAACAATTGGGTCATATTTTACATTACTCATATTTGATTTTCCATTAACAAATTAAGTATGTGGAAATTGACTATCACTTTGTTTGTGAACTATTCAAGATTGGTTTTATTACCCTTCATGATGTGCCTACCTCGGTGGCAATTGAGCTATTTTTCTTTTCCTTGGTTTGATTTCTAATATTATAGGTGAATTGGTTGAGTTGTCTACATAAGCAGAAGCATTTCAGTTGTATGTATTAATGAATTGAAGAGAGAATATTTTTCTCTAACCAGTTATCCAAGCTAACACAAATCCCTGGACCTTTAAAATTATGGCTTTGAATGGTAGGTTTATTAAACTTGTTGTTTGTTAGCTGATGTAGCAATAGCAGTCACTACTAGAAACGTAAGCAAAGCTAGCTAGAGAAACCCTCAATCGCTTTGATGCCATCGAGAAAAGCCCTTTAGATGACCACCTTAGAGACACGGTTGACTGCTTCTAGGTGATCAAGAAAGACTTTAACTTCCCCCCCCCATAAACCTCCTTTCGCTACTTGCTTTTCCTTATTTTTCCCTTACTTCTCTTTCTTCCTTTTCCCCCTTACTCTCTTTCTTTCTCTCTCTGCACTAGTGTTCACCCAATTTGTTGGAACTCCTCAGTTTCATTGCTAGTGTTTAGTTCCCCTATGCCTAGAAGTAGTCGACTACTCTCTCTCTCTCCCCCCTAATTTAATTGCCTATGTATCTCGTTGATTCGAGAATTAGGTTGCTCGTGGTTTTGGTCTCATTGAGATTACCAGATTGAACATTTTGAAGTGCGGGTCGTTCTATTTGTGAAAATGTATTAATTCTTAGTAGTGCTTCTAACAAACTAGTTTGTCACAAAAAATGTTTGATGAAAATTTCAAAAATTTGAAAATTCCATACAAAGTTATGTGATTGTAAATTCAATATTGTACAAATGTGCAAGGTTTATTTTTGAAGGACAAAATTTTGAATTTACATGATTGAAAGAGATGAGTGTCAGCTTAGCATGACAATGAATTGACCAAATATTGTGATGTTACTCCGAGTACAGAATAACGTGGTTGTGAGATGACATTATGTAAGTGGCAAAAGAGACTTTTGGATACCCTCAAGTGCCGGATGAATTTGAATGGGAATGCCCCTGCTTGAAAGCAATTCAAAGCATAAGTGCCATGCAGGTAGTGTGATTGTATTGATTTTATGTGTGAAGTCTGTGTAATTAGCGACATACTAATTTGATGTGAAGTTCTAGTGACTGAAATTTCTCGAGAATGGGGGTACCTGGTTTTGTTAGTGATTTGAAAATTGGTGTAGGTCTTGTGTTGTATTCAAAAATGTGAATTAATGAATTGTGTTTATGAAGAATGTTAATGTTCTAAGTGTGATTGTTGAACTGTGTTTCTTGTCATGTTACTCTATCCAAAATCTTGGATTCCTCAAGAACAATTGAAACTGAAAAAAGAATTTTGAAAATAACAAAGACATTAGTCTTGATATTTTAAAATTTTGATATGTAGAAGAGGTTGAAAAAAGAAAACAAAAATGTCGGGTTCTTGCAAACCATTTTACCGATGCTTGAAGGTTCAAATATTGACAGAGGAGTGTTGAAAATGATGAGTGGAGTGAATGGTAGTGATAGTACTGGTTATGAAAATACAAGTTTACTAAAATGATTTTAATTGAATTTTTATTTGATTTTGTTTCTGGGTCATCCTCATTAACGAGAGAAAGAATGATTGTATGCAAAGAGACTATCATTGAGATCCTTATTTGAATAGGTGCCCTTTTTTTACCCAATTGAGTTTTTGTCTTTGCATATTCGTAGTTCAAAATTTACCAAAATTTTGACGGAGCTTTGAGTCAAAACTTTAATGAATTTTAGGTGGAAAGTTCTATTGAAAGTCCTACCTTAAATCTAGCAGAGTTTCAGGCTGAAACTATTGCAAATTATTTTTTAGGGTTTCGACAAAATTGTAAATCTAGATAAAAATTTGGTGAAACTATAACCAGGGATTTCTATCCTAAATTTGACAGAGTTTTTGGTTTGAACTATGACTGGATTTTAGAGATGAAAACTCTAAGGAGTTTTTCTAAAAATTTCTACATTGATTTGAAGATTTTATTAAATCTCTAACTCAAGTTCGGCTGAACTTTGGGCCAAAACCGTTGGCAGTTTTGAGGTGAGATTTGATAAAATTTCGGTTTTGTACTAGGTTATGCATTGACTTAACTTAATAGGTAAATGCATGATGAACTTGAGCTTGAATGACAATCTTTTTGTTTTATTTAGAAGGGTGAGCCTCAATGGATAACTGTGGTTAAATGAATGGTCTATTTGGGACTGGTCTCTTAGACAAACATGGGTAGGCTTTATTACTTTGCAGAGACAACATTGAGTTATCTTTTCTATTGTGAATAAATGAATATTTGTATGCACTCACAGTGAAAAAACGTATTAGCACCGCCTCATCCAATGTTTCTATAAAAATTAGGTTTTGAGAGGCTCTAGCCTATGGCTTAACTATGTGTGACATGAGGCTAATGGCTTGACTTAATGCATCCTGAAAAGATTACGGCTACCGAATCTTAAAACCACTAGTTCTCCAAAGAAAACCTTCTCAGGTTGGCGATCCATTCGGAAAGAGGTTTGATACTCCTATTATGCGGACTGCATGCGCAACTATGTCTTGGTGGGACCTACTAACTTCCCCTAACTAACTACAGGGTAAAAATGGGTTATGCAAAATATGCTCAATGAATTGCATAGTGTGTAATTTAGGAGAGATGGGTTTTTGATAGATAGGGAACACAGTAAATTTTTTGCACTGTTTATGTATGCACCCTGCAAAACAAATCAGGATCTATACATATACATAGTTTATTTGCAGTTGAATAGGTTAGCATGCATAGTATATATAAAACAGAAAAATGTATGCATTTTAGTGGGAAATGGAGGTGCATGCTTGGATTATATAAACCAAAAATGGAGACTGTCAAGAGGGGAAATTATGGTTGAATACTAGAAGCTGGAGCTGGGTCCCCAGCAAAGTCGCCAACTATCTTGGCCAAATCCGCACGCTGGAGTCACGATATGTGTGGGTTGTGAGTCTTTATTACGACATGATGAGTCAAAATCACCCAAATGATAAAAGTTCTTTTTTCTATTTTAAAAAGGGCCTTGATTATAGAGAATAGGAGTCACCACCTGACACTTTAAAATGGGTGTGTCAAGAAACCCAAGCTTTAGTTTAAGTTCCGAAATGATTTAGTTTATGTTTTGAAATCATGATAAAAGGCCCATTTTTAGTGACTTTCGACTAGTCCGTGCAATCAGATATGTTCGGTCTAGGGGTTCGGCTGTACACAAAAACACCTGGATGCCTAGGGATTTCTAGAGTCTCTTCCTACTCTTTATAGTCGTAATTTCATATGATAATTCTCTAGTTTATAATAATCATAACATGTAGCTCATGAATACAATTAATGTATAAAATGCCAAATGGTTGAGCTTGACTCACGTGAGTGTAGTGAGATATCTACCTACGCATGAATTTGTATATCTGTATTAGGAATGAATTTTATATTAAAGGATGGTCTATAAATACCGAGGTAACCAAACTTAAGCTAAGTGCTTGAGCTGCCTACGTATCTTGTAAAGTGATCAAATTAAATGTAGTTTAGACTTAAAGTGGCCTGAATTATATGATGATCAGTTGCAAACAGGTATGCTGATTTGAGAGTTTAAGTTGGCAATTCATGCAAATGATGGTCTATAGAGACCGTGGAGACCATACTTAAGCTATCTGCTCAAGCTACCTATGTACTTTGCTAAGGGATCAGGTCATCATAACTTGAGAACAGTGCCTAATGCAGATGTTATGCTCAAATATATAAGAAAATGACCAATGAAGTCAATGCCATATGTAGGGTTAATATGAAAGGGGCCTCGTTCCTTATATTAGATAAGGAAGATTCGAAAGTCTAGGTATGTATTAGGAGTAATCTTCCTTTTTTTGTAAGAGATTTACTCTGCTAGTGAAGAGACAGTTAGCATTTAGTACATAATTAGGAAATGGTTAACTAGACAAATAGGGTAATGCTCCACTGGGGGTAAGACAATCGATACTTTATGCTATGTCTCATGTCTCCTGCTTAAGTTCTCTACATATCTATGACGGGATTAAGTCTACGTAGCTCTGGAAAAAGGTGCCTAAAGATATAGGACTTAGAAGGTCTATAGAGACCGAGGTGACTGGACTTAAGCTATCTACTTGAGCTGCTAATGTATCTCTGGCAGGAGCAGGTCTACACAACTCTTACGAAAATACGCTTAACAATATAGGACATAGATGGTCTATAGAGATAGGGTGACCAGACTCAATCTATCTGCCTGGGCTGCCTACATACCCGTGATGGGATCAAATCTATGTAGCTTTTATGAAAAGGTACCTAAAGGTATAGGACTTAGATGGTCTATAGAGACTCGGGTGACTGAACTTAAGCTATTTGCTTGAGCTACCTACGTACTTGTGACGGGATCAAGTCTACGTAGCTCTTACGAAAAGATGCCATAAGATATAGGACTTAGATACTCTATAAAGACCGAGGTCATACCAAGAGTCTAAACATCACATGGCTGGAGGAAAAACAGACACTAAGAGTATAAGACTCCACATGGGTGTAGGGAAAACAGACACTAAGAGTATAAGATTTCACACAGATGAAAAAAGTACAAACACCAGGAGTATAAACACCATAGGAGTGTAAGGAAAACAGACACCAAAAGTATAAACTCTACATGGGCGACAATAGTAAAAACACCAGAAGTACAAACTCTATATAGCTGACAAGAATACAAACAACAGGAGTACATGGGTGTAAAGAGTAGTCAGCATTTTGGCTTAACTATGAAAGGGGCTTTACTTTGATGAGGAGCTCAAGTTTCAAGGATGTACTCGATATAGGTGAATGAGTATTTATCATTTGGGAAAAGAGCTTAATTTAAATCGAGAACTTAGCTCCTGGTGTTAATGGTTAAATCTATGTGAGAGGCCTGGGAGCCTACAGTGATGAGAGTGATACAATTTGATATGATCAATCATGTTGGCATATTAAATTTGTGGACAATTTAGATTCTATTATGGATGACAATTCAAAGACGCACATCAGATATGTCTAAGAGAAGTATGACGTGGAAATCAACGATTTAACTAATCCTATGCCACTGTTAGCTTCTAGATAGATAAAGCTTTGGTTTCTAAGTCTATGCCATCCCTTATGGATGTGTACTTACATGTTTGAATGTGTCCTAGCATGTCAAGACATATGCCATTATTTCAAAACATGATGCATGGTGTATCAGAGTCTGTGCCAGGATGGTAAATGATTTCCTAACAAGATATGAAATGGTAAATAAGCATGGTAACATGGAATTGCATCGCAATGCAAGACTTAGTAAGGAATCATAGCACATGGACAACTATCTTTAAGTGAGACCTCCCACGATTCCTTCACATGCTTTTGTCTTATGGCATAGCATAGCAACATGATTTGTGAGCATGATATGTAATGGTAATAATAGAGTATAACATTATTGAGATAACATGTCATGGTGTATGTGAAATCTAGCATGGCACAATGTGGTACCCGTGGTATTATGACATAGTATGGCACGATATAATGATGCTATGGCATAGTATGGCATGTCAATATGATATAGACACGATATATGAATGATGTTTGAATTTTACAAATTGTCTTGGTTAAACCTACTCAATATCCTACATCGGGCATTACCTGGTCTTGACTTACGATCCAAATATCTTTCACTGACAAAGAATTTATTTACATAATTATTTATTCAGGATTGAATGCTGAGATTACGCATTGAATTTTTTAGCGTATTTTTTTGCTTTACACCCTGAAACTCATCTCAAAGAAACAAATTTGGTTTATTTTACGTTGCTTCATATTTAAATCTACTAGTTTCTTCATTTGTTCCCCATCCAGGAGCTACTTTACCATATTCCGAATTCAATGGTTTAAAAAAAAAACTCCCTGCAAGGTCACTTTATGTCCTTAAACCGATAACCATCTCGTTCGGCTAACCTAGCCTCCTTCGTCCCTCGGATTTCATGTAAACAAACTAAATTAAAAGATAAAGTAAAAATTTCTAGGGAGAAAATTATACCAAACTTTGAAACTCAAGAGAGGAAAGGCTTGAAATTCTTCCCAAAACTCCTTGGAAACTCTTCTTGATGACTGAATATATGGGGGAGAGAGAGGTTTGGTTGGAAGAGAAAGAAGAGCCAAGTAAGTGATGATGAAAATGGTAAAGGAAGGTGCCTATTATATGGATTTGTGTTACCAAAAGGTTTTTATATTAGGTCAATCAAACAAGTTTGTATAAACTAATAACCAAACAAGTTTGTAAAACTTAATGGGCAAACAAATTTGCAAAACAAAATTGGCAAAAAGAGTTTGAGGCACTTAATTGAAATGTTAAGTGTAGAGAAAAAGGAGAAGTAGTACATCTTCAATACTTATTTGGCCCCACATTCAGCCCCCTAGCCCATTACAATCTAAATAAAGACCTAACGATCCAATGTGACAAATAGAGGAAGTTAAGATTCTAAAGTGACTAGTTCATTCTACTAATTTTTTGTTCTTGGATTTTTCTGTCATAGAGCCATGCCAAGTCATATTTTCATTCATGGTTAATCCGTTCTTGTTTAAGGAAAACTCTTATGAGAATTTGAATTACATTTACTCTGTACGAAAGGATCTTCCAAGAGGGAGTGAACCTAATCTTTAACTTTTGATGAGTGTATGCCTTCTGAGGTTTGAGTCAAAGCTTAAGAGAACTTGTGTGCATAATTGAATTGAATTTATGCTTTAAGGAATGTTTATGAACTCAAGGAGTTGATTATACCTCATGGTTTCCTAGAAAGATGGAAGTGGCGAAATTGTGGATGTTCATATTGATATTTGCTCATTTGAAGGATAAGAATTTGGAATTTAACAAAATTTACATTCATGTAACATGTTTACATTGAGCAACATTGTTTTCTAATAGAAAGTGAGTTTATAAGTTCCTTTTTGCTAGAGACTAGCAAACATTCAAGTTGGGGGTGTGATTGTATAGTAAAATGTACAATTTAACTCCTTAACTAAGTATTTCTAATGCAATTGAAGTGTATGATTGTATATCAATCATCAATGTCTGAGCTAAAAGAAATTTTTATATACTTGACAGGAAAAGGAGATTAATTGTAGATGAAATTTGGAAAATAATTATGGAAACTGACCTCTGTCTAGACTCCTATCCGAGCAAACCTCTGTTCGAACACATGTTCAATTAATAGTAGCTGTATAGGAGTCAAACTCTATCCAGACGGACCTCTGTGCACACGCCTATTCAATCAATAAAAGTGTTGTTTTCAGAAGAGGGTGAAGAAAATTCTAAGTGTCAATATGTTATCCAGACAAACCCTTATCCACACACATGTTCGATCAACAAAAAGCAGAACTGTGAGTTTGGCTAAAAACTTTTGAAGTGTTGATACCCTATCCGGACCCTGGTCCAAACAGTGGGGATGATTTTTCAATTATAATTAATTCAGTTATTTTAGGGGTATTTTTATACATAGATAGTTCTTATCTGAGCTTATAAGGCACAAAAGAAATCTAAATACATAGTTTTTGGTTTTTAGTTTTTACATTTCATATTTATCTTAGCGAAAGAAATTTAGAGAGAAATTTTAGAACGTATTTGTTTGCCAAGAAAATTTCATTTTCTTGTTTCTTACTCATTGAATTATGAACTTCATCAATACAATTGTCCACTCTATTTCAAGTATGAGTGAGTAGTTTCTCTTCTTAGATACAAATCAAGGATAGTAGTTGAATTTGTATTGGAATTCAAGGTAATTTGAGCTTCTATTTTCTACTTCTGTACTTATGGGTTAATTGATAGTTGAGTTGAATTTCTTATGAATTTCTTGTTGAATTCTCAATCAACTTCTGAATTTTTATGATGCATGATTAGATTTATGAATTCGTTTTGAATTTTCATTCATTTTTGAAGGATTTTTTTTTTTTTTTTGGTGACCCGGAACTCTACAAGTTTATTACAGCCCTCAATAAACTACGTAGCCGATGGGTAAACCAGGGCCTGCAAAACAGCCCATAAACCACCTGAACCAGTTAAGTTCAAGGCTTATGCCTTGTGCACGAACCCCCAAGGCTTTCTAAACCATAGAGATGAATTCACAACATCCCTTGGGGAAGCGAAGAGTTCTAGCCAACTACCTTAGAGTAGTTGTTTTTTTTTTTTTTTAAGGATTTTGTTTGATAATTACTAAGTTAGCATTCATCAGTTTCACTTACAAATTATGTACATTAAGTGTTTGATCAATGTTTTCAACTAGGCTTGAGCTTAATTTCTAATTCAATTTTACTTTCAACCATTCAAATTTGATCTTAAATGTTTCAAATCTTCCGATCTATTCTCTACAAGTTTAGATTGAGAAATTAACACCTTGAATTTTTATAAAATTCACTACTTCAATTAATTTGGATCCAAGTTTTTAAAAACAACAAACCAATAACATTTTTAAATCAAGTAATGATCCCTGTCAAGCAACATATACTTTCTATGACGAGACCAAGGCACAAAAACCTTTAGACATTTGAACGCTTTGTTGAATTTATATTTTGTCAAGGCTTTCTGATTCATTTCATTCATTGATTTTCTAGCAAGATTCTCTAAGGACACGATCCCATACTTACCAGTTATTTTGCTTTAATAGATATTCTACACTTACTGTTTTGAGCCAATATTGATATATATTGAAAATCGAGCAAGAACCTTTCATTAACAAAAATAAATAAAAGATAAAAAAGAGAGTAAAAAAGAAATTATAATAAAGGAAACACATGTGTTTATGAATAATTATTTTTGTCAACCTCTAGTCAAATTTCCCATACAAAATTTATAAGATAACAATTTATTCCATAAAAATAAATTGAAATAGCTATTAACATATTTCATCAAAATATTTATTTTATCAAACTAGTACTACTAAAATGCAAATTTATGAGTAAAATTATTTATTTTGTAAAAAATATATTTTTAATAAATAATAATTTCTCATTTCATTTAGTAACTAATATCTTTGTTTAATAGTGTAAAATTCATTTGACACTAAAAATATAAAAAAAGAAAAAAGAAAAGATGAAAAATACTTAATCCTATAAACACTTGAAAAAATAAATTTTAAAAATTAATCTATAAACTCAAAAATAAATGTGGCCAAATAATAGATGCATAATGTTCAAATCATTAGACTCCTTAATGTAAATTTCTATTGAAAATACTAAAAAATAAGACAATAATCCCAAAAACACTTGATTAGAGATAAAATGCATTAAAATATTATGGTAATTAATATAGGGTTTAATTTTGTTAGAGATAAAATCCAATTAGGATTACAATTGCTTAAGGGTTACATTTAATTCAAAAATAAATTTAATTTAATTAATTTATGGATAAAATTCAATTAGGGTTAATATTCCAAAATCTATACAAATCTTTAACTATGTAAAACTCTATAAAATCTTCGAAAGTCTTCAAACAAGTCCAACAATATGTGAAAGATGTCTACAAACCTCGAACTATAAGACTAGTTACAGAATCTTTATAAATCTCTACAAATCCCAATAAATCTCTCAAAATCCAAATAAATATCTATAAATCTCTCAAAAGTCTTAGCAATTCCCTGTCTTGATAGAGGGTCTCTTTAAAGCTCTTCAAATCTTTACAAAGTCTGCACAAACCTATACAATTTTGGAATATCTAAAATCTATCAAATCACAACAAAGTTATTGACAACATATCAATTATCCCCTATTACCATGGCCTCAATGAGTTACAATCTTCATGCAAGTG
>QLOD02000029.1:22377186-22388293 GCA_003260245.2 Sideroxylon spinosum | reverse complement strand
TTTTTTTTTGTGGCCATACTTGCATTGTTACTCATTTTTGTAATTATTAGATAAACACTAATATTCATTGCCACCATAACAGATAAGTAAACATAAAAGTACTTTATGTAATATTAAGTGGGGTGTAACGTAACTGAAATTTCGATTAAATATTAATCAATATTCGGTTGATTGACCTGGGATTATCAACAAAAAAAAAATTTATCCAAGTCATTTCATTTCTTTTCGTTCAAGTCATTACTTTTTTTAATCGAAGTTTCTTTTCTTTTCGTTTAAATCACTTTTTTTTTTCTTCATAAATTTCAAAAATATCCTCATCCTTAGATCTGAGACCTATTTTTATGAATTGAAAGTTCCGAATGACCGATTTTACAATCAGTTGTTAGAATCAAAAGGTTTCCAAATTATTCATTTGAGAAAAAGTGAGGGGTTTTCTTATCAGGTGATAACGATACTCTCCAAAAATCGAAATTCTTGATCAATAGAGGAATAATATCATTATTTTTATTTAATAAAGAATTAGTAAAAATTGATAAAAATTAATAAAAATTAAAATTCTAAAATAAATTTATGAAAAATAAAAATAATCAAAAATTAATAAAATTCAATAGAAATTTATAAGAGTTAGTATTTGTTTGTTTATCAAACGGGTTATTACAATAGAAAATTTTCTGAAGAACTGTAATAATGAGATGAAAAAACACAATTAATCAAAATATTTTGATTTTTGTTGAACATTATTTATTAATTCATCACATTAATATTTATTAATTTTTTGATTAAATCATTCTCACAACTGCATGGGATTTTCGACCGTGGGCTCCTGAATCCGTAGCAAGCACCTCTGAATCGCCCCGTTGAAAATAGACAAACCAACCACGCAACCAAAAGCTTTATTGTTGGGAGCGTACCGCTTTTGGTTTATTACGCTGACGCGGTTTCCTAACTGTTCCGGAGAAAAAATGGAAACTTATTGGACCGCTGCGGCGTATCTAATTGACCCCAACGGCCCTTTCGTTGGCCCTAACGGCGCGTAACGATTTCAAATTGTTTCCATGTGACGATATTTACGGGTGCGTCTTATCTGAGAAGGCACTCTAAAACGGTCAAACAAGGACTTGATGTGACAGATGGTCAGTGACGTTCATCTTATTTTTTCAGTTATTAAAGCTGGGTTAAGCACGGTATAAAATTTTAAAAATATTAAAAACTTATTTATTTTTTATTTCGTTATTTAAATTATAAATTCATAATTTTTATTAATTATTTTACTTTATTCCTTTTTTTTATTACTCCAAACACATTCAAAAACAAAAATTAACGTTTGCTAGCCGAAATTAAGTCAAAAGTTTGACGTTACAACGAGTTTAATGTTTTTATTCTATTTTATTTAAATGAATGTTTGATCTAATTCAAATCACATTCATTTAATTCATTAAAAAGGGAATTTTATATGAATAGAAAATTTATCAAACTTTAGGAAGTTTATTTAATATAAATTGAAACTTTTTCAATTTCAAATTTTGGTGGGATTATAGTAACGCATGTTGATATTTGTAGCCTTAGAATCCCAATTCATTATATTTGTGAATATACTGTGAATTACCTCTACCTGGCAGGGAAGCGTGTTTTAGTTTACAAAAAGTTTAAATGTAAATTTGTGAAATAAACTTCTATAAAAATCGAAAAAATAATATATAAAAATAAAAATCATTAATAAAAAATATTAAGGTAATCACAGTAGAAGTACTCACGGTTCAGTTAACCGATCCGTGAGGTAGGAAAAAAAAACCGAATCAACTAAGTTTAGGTTTTTTTTTTTTTCTTTGAACCGAAACTAAATCGTTATGAATGGTTAACTATTCAAACCGATATGGTTATCCCTTTTTTTATTTGTAAATAATTATCGACATGTAACCAATTAATTATATATTCAAGAATATAAAAGCAATTATAAGTCAAACATGATTTGACAACAATAATAATGTAATTTTAATTTAAATTACTTGAAGAATAAAACCACTAATAAGTAAACAAACAAAAGAAATAATATATTAATATGTAATAAATATATATTATATAGTTTATATTAACAATAAAATTCGGTCGGTTAATGTATACTAAAAACCAAACCAAAGATCAAAAATTTTAAAAATAAAAAACCGAAACCGAAACCGAAACTGTCGATTTGATTAACTGTAATTTTCAATTGGGTTTGTTAGATTCGATTCATTTTTTCAGTATATTGGTTTATCTTGCTCACCCCTACCATAAGTGTTTAGTAAATGTGTAAAATATTATTATTTATCACAAAAATTATCATATTTTTAAAATATTAATTTAAAAACATCTATAAAAAAATATATAGAAAGAGTAAGAGAATGTATTTTCATGTGAAATGACTGAAAGTACAACCAAAATAGAGAGAAAAAGAAATAACCTGACCATTATCCAATGGTTGAAAATGTCTAAGATTCAAATTCTTGAACTTCATTATTACATAAATGATAGACAGAGTGTAATTAATATATATATTTAAAATTTTAAGTTTTATGTACATTAGAATTTAATTTTTAATTTAAATTTTTATTTTTTAGGAAATTTTAAGAAATTAAAGTCTAAATATCATTTTTTAAATAAAATCATCTTAATTGGCTTTGTTTAATAGATATATGTATAATATTTAATACATGTGTAAAGTTTTATATTTACTACAAATATTATCACATTTTTAAAACTTTGATTAAAAAAAATTTTAAAAGTATGAAAAAAGTGAGAGAGAGTGTGTTTTTATATGAAGAGACCGAAAACACAACCAAAATGAAGAGAAATAAGAGTAATTTTGGTTATTGAATCAATTTAACAATTAAAAATATCTTAAATTTAAATTCTTAATCTTCTTTATTATATAAGTGACAATAATAGTATAAACCTATATGTATTTAAAATTTTAAGTTTTATGTATGCTAAAATCGAAGTTTTAGTTTTAATGTTTACTTTTTATGAAACTTTTAAAGAAAATCAAAGTATAAATATCACCTTTTTTTTTAAATAAAAAGATCTTAGTTGATTTTTTCTAATAGGTATTCATACCGTATTTAACAAGAATGTGTAAAATTTTTATTATTTATTACAATAATTTATTACAAATATTAATTTAAAATTTTTTTATAAAAAATATTCAAAAAATATGAAAAAATTAAGATAGTGTGTTTCATGTGAAGTGACCCAAAGACAATTAAAGTGAAGAGAAAAAAAAAATTGAAACTATTGAAGAAATCTAATGACTATCTCAAATATAAATATTTGAACTTCCTTATTATATAGATAGTTAAATTTTGTTATTGATTGATTGAATAAACTGTATAATACCTTAATTTATATATGATTATGTTATGTCTAGTTGTGAACAGAAATGATATCAAAAATGGGAATAGGATCAGAAATGGGAATTATAAAACATAATAACATTTCGTATCTCAATGAATTTGAAAAATAATTTCTTTTGTTAGTGCTTAGTGTGTACAACACATTTAGGAATGGAATGAAAATATGAGTAAAAAATCAATTTACTATTTTCCTTTAAAAAGACATTTAACTAATGAGGATAATTTTGTCAATTCACGTCTTACAAAGAGTTTTGTCCTTTGAGAAATTTTCAAATACTATATTGGATTTAGAAACCCTGTAATCAACATATTAGCGAAAAGGAATATTCTGATTCCTTGATTGAAGATCAACCAAACATAGGGATTCCTGCTAATTAGAGAATTCTAATTTTAATTCTTGAATTATACGTGTAACCAAACATAAAAGTTTTCCCCCTAATAAGTGGAGAAAAAATAACTTAGTGCCTATTTATAAGAATAAATAGGATATCTAAGATCATGACAATTATCAAGAGATTAAACTTCTGAGTCAAATATGAAACTTCAAAAAAGAGTGATTGGTGCTACAGTAAGTTGTTTGACAAAAATATTAGAGAATTAATTTGATTTTATACTTGGTAGATTAATTATAAAAGCTATTTTTCTAATAGGAATATTGATGAAAAAATATAGAGAGAAAAAATAAGAATCTTCATATGATTTTTATTAATTTAAAAAAACGTATGGTATGATCCTAAAATAAATTTTAAAGTGGGCGTTGGAAAAGAAAATGAACAACTATACTATAAAGACTTGTTGCATGGATGATTGGTGGTCTATGGGGTTATGGACGGATATATATATATAAACATTGACGGGCATCATCAAGACATGGTGAAACACTCATGTCTCACATTGCCTGGACAGGCTGAGATTATATATATATATATAATTCAACATTTCTATAATACGACACATTTCAAGTCATATGGACACACAATTCCATCTGAACTTTGGGTTTAAGTATGCTTGGATAATAGTCATACCAAAATGGGTGATCTCTAAGAAAACCCAAAGCAAACAATATTTTAATGTGGTGATTGTGAGTTGTGAAAATGGTAGAATAGTTTGTCATAACCCTAACTTAATTGTCTAGAACGGACAGTATGGGAATATAAGAATCGATTTAAATTAAATAAAAATCTGATCCTAGATTCACAATGAACAATAATAATAATAATCGAATCATCTAATATTATCCATCATTCCCATTTAAATATAGTATTAAGGTACAGTGTCGTCAATTACACAATTTATTATCCAGTTGAACATCATCCCCGATAACAACATTAAGACCAACATGGTCAGAACAAATATATAATTATATTAGCCACTCTTAAAATCATAATATTATAAATATGGAAATTGGAGCTACACTTTTGAGTCACGCAAATTATAATGCTAATAACCTAGCTTTCAGTTAAAAAAAAAAAAAACATAAATATTATCATGCATAATTAAGACCGGACTTAGGCTACTCAAGTCTAAGCTACCTACGTATCCCATTTTTTGAAATCAAGTCATTGTAGTTCCTAACTTTACTATTAAATATTTTTAACTTAATTTTCGACCAATAAATTACATATTAAACGTCATTATAATACAACCTCAATATCTTAACACATAATAATAATTTATGCAATCTCATACAATAGGTAATGATGAAATGTAATGTCAATTCATATTCTCTAATCTCTATCTACTCCCAACCTTATTTTGGGACGGGTGACACTTAGTGAAGTACACGGCTGATGTTTAGCTAAGCACACGGGATCACCAATTGTACCATTTAATGCTTACGATGAATGATAATCTTAATATATAATCACAGGTTGAGAACCGTGTTACACCCTACCAATGTAAGACACGGGGAAACCGTGTTACACTCCCTAGCTCTTCTGCTTGGAAACTATGTTACACCTCTAGTTAAGCATCTGCTTCCTCAAGTAAGGTATAATCACAAGTGGAGAACCGTGTTACATCCCCAGTGGTGCAAGACTTAGGTGAATTCTGTTACACCTCGATCCTTCTACTAAGAAACCGTGTTACATCCCTAATCAGACGTCGGCTTAGCTCAAGCAAGAACTAATATAAGTAGTAGTTGGGGAATTAACTTACACCCCCAATCAGCTAACACTGAGGGGAACTGAGTTACAACCCCGGCACTTCTACTAGGGAACCGTGTTACGCCCCTTATTCAAGCATCTGCTTAGCTTAAGCAGGAAATAGTATAAATAGTATCTTAAGATTAACGTCTCAGTTAATTAAAATCTAGTCATATATATCAATTGGGATCATCTAGTATTTTCAAAATCTCATTTTAACATTTTTTTCTCAAAATCAAGGATTCCATCCATAGATATAACCAGTGCCTCGGCACGTCAATAATATCAACATGACACTCTCGGCCAATCAATAATCATAATATAAAACAAGATAATGGAATCCCAACCCAGTGCAAATGATATGTTCAATCATATAAATAAATTTCATCTCAATATAAAAATACATTCTCATTAGGCTTGAGGGTGATTTGGGGTTTACTAAATCTTTAGAAATCAATAACTAATGGTTATGGATAACAAAAATGCTTTAAAATCTCAAAATATTTTCATTTTTTCAAAAATTTCTCAATTCTATAGCTAGACTCTGGACCCCCTCCAGTGGTAGTACCATCTGGACCCCTCTCCAAAGGACAGTGTCCAAAAATCAATTCTGGGTTCGTCTTCCACACCAAACCCTCGAACTAAAAACACCCCAGATCCTCTATTCAAGCCACCTACTCACCAATCAATCATACATAAACATGTAAGTAGCCCAATAAGATGTTTATCTAACATTTATTTCAATAATTACTTAAGAGAATGCAAGATTTCAACATATATATGCATATATATATGCAACCGTATGCGCATATATACACTCTATTACAAATCAATCAATAATACACAAAATCATGATGCTAACAACACCTATAAGCTTGTATATAAGTCTCACTTACCTCGAATTCAAAAAAAAAAGAAGAAATAAAGAGGTTTTGGTTTTGCCTTCCTAACTTCTGGCATTGATTTCTCCCTTTTCGAGCAAAACCAAAGAAAATGATCACCGCCATAACGTTCATGTAATCGAATACTACCTAGATCCACCGATCTTCTTCCCTAAAACACATTTTCTCCCTCTACTCTCTCTCTTTCTCCTATCTTTTTTCTCTCTTTTTCTCTCCTGTTCTAGAAGCCACCGGAACCAAAAGAAAAAGAAAGAAGAAAAAAAAAAAGAAAAAAAAAAGGAAAGAGAAAAGAATTGCTGAGCCTTGGCCTAGTTGTTCAGCCCTATACCACTTTGAGCCAAACTCGACCTAGGAAAAATATAATAAACCTAACTAAACAGACCTACTCTTGGTCTAATTATTTTATTGGCTGAAAATAACATATACATGGTCAAAAATAAATATCGGGTATTACATAATTACTAGCTTATGCCCTTGTATTGCAAAGAGGTGAATGTGAGTAAAAGAAAGTAAGTGAGAGGAGCTGAAAAATTTTATGATGTTTGGGAGGAAGTTAATAGGAGGGAAGTGAAGTAAATGGAGGTGACTTATTCACTACTATTAACTCAGCTTTTTCACCCCAAATTTGGGAGAGAATGAGTGTAAATAGTTTTTAAAGCATCTATTCTTTATTTTGACCTTGGTGTTTTTCATTATTTCCACAATTGTCTATTATAAATAAATATATTTTAAAAAGGTGAAGATAGATGCGCTCCTCTATTAGTTTCCCTCATTCCATAATAGTTTTAGTGAAAAAGAGTAATGTGAAGTGGGGAGAAGCTAATAGAGACGTGTATTTATCATTTTACTATTTTAAATAATATAATAGTATTTTTGGCTATGTTATTTACCTTACTCTCTATTCTCTTTCCCAAAACTAATTAACCTCCATTCTCTTTCCTTGCCTTTAGGCTTGTCAATGGGTCAAATTTAGTTCAGATCCAGTCTAGACCAGATCTAATAATATCAGAATAGATTCGGTAAGTTCGAACTGTAACCCAACGAATGATTAGATGGATTTATGATTAATAGTTTTGATTCCAAATTGATCCGTTAGATTTATTGCAAACAAAATGATAATAAAGTAAAATATCAAAATATACAAAAAAAATTTTTATTTTTAAAGAATTTATTTTTAAAAATAAATTCTTTAAAAATAAATTTTTTTTTTGTATATTTTGATATTTTACTTTATTATCATTTTGTTTGCATGCAAATATTTTTAATTCCCTATTGGCTTTTAATCTTTTAATTTCAATTTTTTTTACTACAATTCATAATCTACTTTTAATTTTTAATTTCTTTTTTTTACTACAAATACGTAATTTTTTAAAATATAATAATTAGAAGGAAAATTTATTTACGTTAGCATGAACAGCATGATCTTCGGGCTCTCCTTGGGTGGTCCCTCTTTGATTACCAAGCTTCTTATAAATCTTGAAAGTGGTTCCCACTGTCAATCGTGATTTCATCTTCTGAACGGCTTCCAGTTTTGTGAAATAAAATATATATAAACTAGTAAATACCTGTGCAAAGCACGGGTTGTTTATCGCGTTAATACCTATTTCTCTTTTTACGCCACGCATATTTTTAATTTTTTTTGGTGGTATCGTTTTTTTTTTTCTTGAACAAAAAGTAAAACTGTTTTTAGAAATAAAATTTTGTATACAATTAGTTTTTAAAAAATTAATTGGATTTAATAGATATATTTCATATTAATTTAATTTAATTTAATTAAATATGATATTTATTAAAAATAATTTAATAAAATATATTTGACATTAAATAAAATAAATTAAATTTAATTATTAAATATATTAACTAATTTAAATTACTTAATATAATTTTAATATCCATTCAAATTTTCAATAATATATATTTCATATGAATAAATTAATTTCATATTAAACTAATTAATTATTTATTTAATTAATTTAAAACTATTTAATTTAATTTAATTATTTATTAAAAAATTAATGCAATAAAAATATACATTTACTTTATTCAGTAATTAATTTAGATATTAATTTAGATTATTAAAATAATGCACTTTAATATGATTCAATACAAATAGACAAATTGTTAAAATTAGCAAAATATTTGCAATAGAAAAAATAGAGTGAAAATACTTTTTTTTTTTGTTACGTTTTTCTATTTAAGTTTACATTTGTTGAAAAAAAAAATATAAACAGAATTAACAAATAATTTTCTATTGCCAGTTTACAAAAATTTAGGAACATAAATAGAAATTTTAATTTAAATATTTAATTAATTTTAAAGAGTATTGAAATCTAAATATATATTAAAAAAATTTAATTGACTTTGTTTATTAGACATCCATCTATTGTTTAGTACACATTTTTTAAAATATTAATTTAAAAAATCTAATATATAAAAGTATTCAAAAAATACTAATTTTTTAAACATGTATGATTTTGTTATTTATTAAACTATTATAAAATTTTTTAAAATACTAATTTCAAATATTTTTTTTATAAAAAGTATTCAAAAAAGATATAAGAATAGTGAGGGATTACATTTTCATGAATGCAACCGAAAAGACAACCAAAGCAAAGAGAAAAAGAAGTAATTTTAGCTATTGAGCAAATCTAACAATTGAAAAAATCTTAGATTCAAAATTTTAAATTTCCTTATTATATAAATAACAGAAAGAGTGTAAAAGTATATGTATTTAATATTTAACTTTTAAGCATATGAAAATTAAAATTTTAAAGTTTTATTTGGAGCACCAAATAAATTCAAAAATGTTCAAAAGTTTCAACTTTCTAAAACTCAAAAAAATTTCAACTTCTTTTAAAAAGTTTCAAATTCCGTTAGAACAGAGTAAAATAGAACGTTTTAACGATTTTGCTAGATTTTTTTTGAAAGTTAAGATAAGAGGGGTATATAGTGTGTGTGAAAATGCAATGAACGTACAAAAGTACATTAAAGATGAGTTTAAAATAACTGATGTGTATATACATACGTGTGTTTAGAAATTACTTGTACCTACGGTTACAAATATATAGTTTGACCAACAAAAGTTACCAAAAACCTTGATGAAAAGTTACAACTTTTAGTATGATTTATTGAAAAAAATTACTAAAATTTGAAAGTTTCAAATGCAGAACTTTTAAAAATGGCCAAAAATTATTAACTTTTGACAATTAAACTAAAAAATTATTAACTTTTGACAATTAAACTTACCCTCAATCTTTGCTTCTAATCTTCAAATTCCAATTATACATGTTTATATTATTAAAAATATAGTAATAGTAAATAACTTTGTCCCTGCAAGAAATTTGCTTTGAAAGGAGAAAGAGAGCGATTTGACTTTTGGAGTAGTGAGGGGTGTGCCCTCTTATTCTTATTGAAATGCTCAGTCTTCTGTTAAGAATGTAACATGTGGTTAAAAATGCAACACGTGGTTGATGACAGGTCCTTGATTTTTTTTGGAGCAGGAGACGGGAACTTGCGGAGAAAGGGTTGTTCGGAACAAATCTCAACCATTCAATTTTTATAAAACTCAATCTCAGCCGTTAATTATAGTTTGTGAGAGGGATAAATTTGAAATTGGATGTGTTTTATTATATAAATATATATAATTTGTTTTATGAATTGTAAAATATATATATATTTTTCAAAACAATTAGGATGCCGATATATGAATTAGACTTGAATCTTATAGGATTAACCCCAATTATTTTTGGATCTGAATGAGATATATTATCATCAAATTCAGATTGGGTCTATATCAAATCCAGACACGACACAGGCCTGCTTTCCTTCCCTCACATTTTACTTTACTCTTGCCCTGCCATTCTCCCAAAGAAAGGCTAAGATTGAGTTTGGGAAAAAAAAGCTATCTAATTACTAAGTTACTAAAAAGTTAGTTTTTTTATGTTTGGAAAGCAAAAAAAAAAAAAAAAATTATCTTTTTAGTAACCATCTTTTTAAATTTTTGTTAATTTAACCTTTTCATCCTTCAGTGTTTGGAAGAAATTTAATATATAATCAGATATATCTTGTCATTAAGAAAAAAAAAAAAAACTTGACACCCAGATAGTTGATAGATAGCTTCTCAAACAAAGCCTAAGGGTAAAAATGAGATAAAGCGAGCGAAATTATGGATTTATAAATCATGTTAAGATGAAAAAATAAATAATTTTTAAAAATTTTTAATATTTTATCTCACACCAAACGCATGCTCAATATCATGACAATTTTGGAGTAGTAATAACATAATAGCAGCAGCCAGAAACCCAAAAACTATCTTGCTTGGACCCTAAGGTTAAAAGAATTATTTACTATGGTGAAGAACATTCTAGGAAGTTTGGTATACTAACCAAACACGTTTGATCTCAAACTAAGATAAACGAAAGCTCAACTGGTCAATGCCTATCCTCTCGGTGGGACTGCTGACTTCCTGATTTACCTCTTACACGATGCTCGTGGGACCGGATGGTGTGGGCCGATTAGGATGTCCGGACAATACACCTTTTGCTCCCAAGATAAACGAAAGCTCCATTGGTTTTTGTCAGCGCCGCTCATGTTGCATATGACTCTATTATTCTCCCCATGTAGTTAAAGAAAAATTAAAATAATTAATTATGTAAAGTTGAACACCTTTTCA
>QLOD02000029.1:22273211-22283536 GCA_003260245.2 Sideroxylon spinosum | reverse complement strand
ATTTCTACAAGCTACTCCCTGACCTGTCTAATGCGAAGGTAATTCTTCCATATTCTAAGAGTATGTGTGCTCTCCGAATACATCTTTAACACAAAATGTTATAACTCACATTTGTCCATATGCTTAATTTGTATTAGTTCGGGACATATAATGGATTTTTCTTTTGGGGGAGACTCCCGTTACTTTTAATGTCAACTCGGAGATTTGAAGTTGGAGATAGTTGGATATAAATCGTTGGATTTTAATCCGACAATCCTAACCTCAATATCACCAAAGTAATATTAAAAGTAATGTCAACATTTCCATTTTTCATATAAATATCATATTTCAACTTGATCAGATAACTTTTTTGTATCGAGGGAGGTTCTAGAGTTGTTTTGATATTTTCAAGGCCATTGTGATGACTTAATTGAACATAGTAAGTTATGAAATACAAACACTTCAAAATAGATGGATGTTATATTTGTATTCGATATGTATCAAATATAAATTTTGTAAATACTATGAAATATACATCGGACACGTCACTTCAAAATTTATGTTATATTTGTATTTGACAAGTATTAGATATATTTTTCGAACACTACAAAATGCAGGTATTTTATTTTCGTTTTCTTTGAATTTATAATTTTTTTTTTTTTTTCCTTTTGACCATCCACAAGCAAATTTCATTTATATAATTAACATTTCTCAATTATAATTTTGGTTCTACTTTGAGCTTTCTTGGGTAACTTCCTATGAGCTTTTTTAATACAACAAAAAATAGAATTTATCTTAGCAATTGTACAAATCATAGAATACATTTTTAACATTCTAATTACAATTTTTAAAAATTTTTAAATATTTTATTATTAAACTATAATCAGTTGGTACCATAACACTAAGACATTTCAAAGTAATTTAGATTTCATTATTCTATGTGGTTGAAAATTCTAAAACAATGTAAAATCCATCATCTCCTGCATTTTATTATGTTTTGTATATTGAATTATGTATTAAATTGTTAAATTAATTTCATTTTTGAGTGTTATATTCATATATAATCAATAAAAATATAAAAAAAATATATTTTTTTTATTATAGCCCTTCCCACAGTCTATATTCTGTATCGATACTAATAGTTCATCCAAAACAACACGAGTACGAGTCCTTAAATAAAGCAATTTGTGGGTTTGATAAACTCGTATTCAAATGCTTTTAAAATAATGTGCCAAGAGAAAAACATTTTATAGAAATAAGAGCAATATTACAATTCTAAGTGGAAGTCGTTCGTCATATTAAGAGCAAAATGACCGTTCAAGTAGAAGTCACTTGCTAAGTTAAAGATTATGTTCAAGGATCTGTTAAAAAAGTAGTAAGAATTTGTAACTTGTCATGTCCAGAATTTGTTCTCATGTATAGATTTTCATGAAAAATAGTAAGAAAAAAATAGGAAATTTAAGAAATTAACATTAATTAAATTAAAAACTAATTTAATAATAAATATTTTTTATTTTATTGTATTTTTTGAATCCATTAAGACATATATATGCATATTTTCTCTCTCTTATCCCTCTATTTTTTTTATTCTACATTCTTTTCCCTCACTAAATCCTTATGCCAAACACAACCTAAGGTAAAACCCTGAAAATAAACAAATCTCAACTTCTGCTGCTCCAACAATTGAAAAGCTCCATCCATTATTCTCCAAACCTTCTTAGACATGATCTTCTACATTATTCATTTCTTGAAGAATTAGATCTTGTACATTACTCCTTCTGTCAAAATTCACATATCTTACTGGCTGAATCCAATGTGGATATTGTATAGCCATGAAGTGCATTGCCTTGCTACCAAAAAAAGGACCGAGAGCTGAACTCTATTAACTTATGAACCGGAAAGGAAAGGGGCATGAGCTAGTGTCGTTGGGAGAGAGAGATGGAGATTATTAACAACTATATATGCAGCAATACCAGCGGCATAACCAGCAAAAGCAAAACCAGATACCTGCACAAAGGAGAATACCTTCCACATTATATAAATATTTAAAAGCATCGGAGGTGAGCATATATATATATATATAAAATAATTGAAGGGTAAGGGTGAAAAAAATCAAGCTTTTTCCGAGTTATTTGAACTTGACCAGAAAAAAACTCGACTCGTGCTCAATTCGTAACTAAAACGAGTTCAAATCAAACTCGATTTATGACTTGTTAGAATTGAGCTTGAGCTCGAGCCTAGAAAAGCTAGACTCAAAAACTCATGAGCCAGCTCCATAAAATAATATATAGTTTTTATAATATTTTATATTTTTTAATAATATTTTTATAACCTTTTATTTGTTATATTTTATTTATAATATTTTAGCATAAAACGACATCGTTTGGGTTTAATCAAACTATTCAAGTGTCAATCTTGAGCCTAAATCATTTTTCATCGAGCCAAGCTTGAGCTATATAAAAGTTCGAATCAAACTCAAGCTCGAGAGTATAAATAGCTTAAACTAAGGTTGAATAAGTTAAAGTTCAGCTCGACTCAACTTGTTTTCATCCCTATTAAAGGTGAGCAAACAATAAAGCAGCATTTACCTTCCGAAAGTACCAAAAGAAATCCACATTTTCCATTCCCATAAATGCTACTCCTGCTGCAGAGCCAATAACCAACATAGATCCACCTGTACCAGCGCAGTATGCAACCAACTGCCAAAGCTCAGAATCTTGGGGGAAGGAATTGAGATCATACATTCCCATTGTTGCTGCAACCAAGGGAACATTGTCTATAATTGCTGAAACAACCCCTATTGTACTCGCAATCAGTTCAATATTTGGAATATGGGCATCGAGATAATTTGCCAGTTCTCGAAGAATCCCTGCTGCCTCCAAGCTACAGAACAAAGTTCAGAATTCATCAATTAAGAGATGTAAATATCATTTGATTGGCCAGTCATTCAAGTGTACAACCATTTCTCCTAACCAGTTTATATAACATCGCTTACATATAAGATGCATAGAGTTAACTACTCATTTCCGTTTTTATGGTCTTATTATCTGTAGAACAAATTTGTAGAATTCCTTACCAGAGTAAGGATGACATAAATATGGTAATGATAATAGAAGTACTTTTAAAGCAGGTGAACATAGAATTTTCGCTTATTAGGCTCTTTACTGATTGTCCAAACTATAAATATCCTTCCTCTGAAATGGAATTGAGATTTCATAGACTTAGAACTTACTAATTAGAGAACCTAAAGAGGATCAAAGCTAAGACGCATGGATACCAAAATGTAATACGAGTACGACACAGATATGCCAACACGTCAATTTTCAAATTTTTGAGGACGTAACCCGGAAGGGACACATTAATGAATAAGTATAGATTTTTATAAATGTACATGAAAAAATTGCTATCCGTTCCTTTTTGTACTAAAAATATAATCATACATTATTTATAGATATTTTAAAAGATTTTATTACAAACAAATTAGAAATTTAGGTTTTAAATTTTCTGATATAAAAAAGTAAAGGACAAGGAATTAATAAATGTAAATTTGTATTATTTTTATTTTATGATTTGATTCCAAATTTCTTTTTAAAAATTACAATATATTTCACGAATGTCCAAGTTATGAATATATGTTCATTCAAATGTCCAAAGAGTATTCAACAAGCATAGGTATCTGACACAACAAGAAGTCACCTTCCTAGAAGTGTTCATGCTTCTTAGGGTCAAAATAATGCACAGTTTATCCACTTTGGTTTCCTAAACAGTAACCTTTATCTTTTGAAAAGCATTAAAATGATGGCATGGAAAACTTGTCACAAATTTTGGATCAGTAGCATAAAGAGCGCATTACATACAGTCCACAAATTTAAATTGTAACTCTTGCATACCTGCTGACAGACAAAAGAATCCCAAGGAAGAAAAGAGCTCCTTGGGTGTCGATTCGCGATAAAGCTTGCGGTACTTTCAAACATTCCCTTTTGGAGTCACCATAATGGATAGCATCTGTTATAATCCAAAGAACTCCAAGTCCAAGCAGCATACCCATGTAAGGAGGCAAACCAGTCATAGCCTTGAACACTGGCACAAACACCAGTGCCCCGATTCCTACGGCAAAAACAAGCAGTCCTTGAGGTGCCATCTGTTCAGAAGCCAAAACATTGGACGAGTCCTGTCCCTTCCCATTAACTTCACTGAATGAGAAATGCAAAGCTCATTTGATTTCATTTACAAATTTTGAAATTAAATTTAGTCTCCAAAACTCAAGCTTCTGTAAATACACTGGGAATATGCAGGAATAATACCTACTGAGCGACATAAGAGCCAGTGGGACAACCAAAGCAACTGTGGAGGGTACAATTAAGCCCTGTAAGAAAATAGAAATGATTATAGAAATCCTTTAATTCAATGACTGCTACATCAATCCAAATTCTACAAAGTCAAACTTTAGAAAATTTGATCCCAAATTATCCAACCCCTTCCATGTTTAGACATTCGTCAACATACATCAGATCCTTTTCTTGTTACAGCTTCTTTTGACACAGATTTACTTTGTCGGACCAGTTCATCATAGGTTGACATCTTTTAATTTTCTTTTAGCTCTATCGCCCTCAATCCAAGTCTTATCTTCTCACCTAAATTCACATTCTACATAGCCTTGGAGGCGTCTATAACTGATTGACCACAATTCTATATTTACCTAGTCCTATGATTATCTTATTAGATAAAGATAGTTTAAATTTCTAGTTTGATTGGACGTACCATTAGTATCGAAACCAACTCGACAGGACCGTGTAATCATAAATTCTTGATATATATGAGCCCTGTTCACAGTACACGAGCAAGAGAGGGGGTATTTGACTACTATCCCTTCATCTACTTTGTGCTCAACAAGTATAACCATTGGAATACATCACTTCCCATAAATATAAGAATTTTGTTGGTCCACAACTCAAAAAATCTGTAGCAAGAAACTTGTCTTCGTCCCTATAAATAGAAGAATTTTGTTGGTCCATAACCAAAAAATCTCTAACAAGAAACTTGTCTGCTTCATACATGGATCCTACAGAACATTGGAAGAATGAAATATGGATGTATGTAATAAATTAATGGTAAGGATCAGAGTGTTGTACAATAAGAAGACCTTCATCATTTGCAATGTAGATATTTGACCATGTATCCACAGCATAGTAGTGGTAACATCACCAATTGGAGTCCATGCACCACCAGCATTTGCTGCTATTACCACAACAGCCCCTAGAAGCCTGTAAATCAAATATTAACATGTTAAAGAAGCTTTACGGAAAAAAAAAAAAAAAAAAAAGAGTTCAAAAAGATGTTAGCATTACAGTTGCTGAGTAACCCAAAAATCTAATGTAAAAATCTACTACTGAATTACTAGTTTTGACTTAGTGTTATTAAACCAAACCAAACCAAATCAAACCTTTTTCCACTAGATGGGGTCGGTTATATGAATTTAACGACGCCAATCAAATCTATTTAAGGCCATATCCTCTGTTAAATCTATGGAGGTAAGGTCATGTTTAATGATTTCTTTCCAACTTATCATAGGTCTCCCTCTCCCTTTCCTACTCCTGGCAATCTCCATGCTTTCACACCTTTTAATCAGTGCCTCCATTAGACGCTTTCTAACATGACAAAACCATCTTAAACAATTTTATCTCATTTTATCTTCAACCGGTGTTATTCCTACTTTACCCTAATCTCCTTGTGATCCCGCACATCCATCTTAGCATTCTCATCTCCGTAACTGTCATCCTCTGACCATGATTGTGCTTTATTGTCCAACACTCTAATCCATATAACAACGCTGATCTTACCGCCACCTTATATTATTAATGTATAAAATTAAATTTCTAAATAAAAAAAGTTAATATATTAAGCTTAAACTTCTTCTGTGTATTCAACACCCAACGATCAAGTCTTTATGAATTGAAACTTGGACTACTTTTTGGTGAGTACAATTTTTTAAGTGACCTGGCTATGCATACATAAATTTAGGACTTCATAGGATTATGACACAAACCCATAGAAAACACCCCTTGACAAAGCTAAATAAGGTATAGGACAAAATGCAAACAAAAGAACATCAATAAACTACCGAAAAAGTACCTCAACTTTTTCTTTGCCAGGGGAGGGATGGGTTAGTTGTGTTAATTTGATTTCCAACGCTTAGTGGCCAGTATTCAACCAAGAATTGAAGTTTAAATTTATTCTTCAAGGTTTTCAAATTTTCTTGATTATTCATCTTAAACTATACCTTTAGTAGATAACACATTCAACACTCATATAGAGAGCATAGATATGTTAACCGCATCATATAAGAGCCTACTTATGACATTGACTACAAGCAAGCAACATGGAGGAAATAGTTTGACATGAGAAAACACGAGAAAACATTGCATGATTATAGGTACCTACTTGCGGTATTCTGATGGAGGAACCAGTTTGCGTAGTAAGGAAACCATGACAATGGTGGAGGTCAGGTTGTCAAGGACTGAACTGAGAAAGAAAGTCACAAAACCAACCTGCAATTACCACCAATAGCAGTCAAACACCAGAACCTAATTTTGAACTTAAGAAGCAATGATAGGGGCTATAGCAAGTTAGTACAGGAGGAATTAAAATGAAATGTTCTTCTGTAGTGAGCACTCTCTTAAGTTTTCTTCGCCGGACACAACAATGCGGGAGTCTCGTGCACTAGATTGCATTTTTATGCTTGCAAATTGCCTTGTCATTAATCTATGTGTATTATAATCCAACTAGTAAAACAAAGAGGCTAATTAGCATTTTGCATTAGCAATAAAAAGGGAAAATTGACAGCATATACAGATTAAAAATTAAAAGTACAAGCAAAATGTGGCATGGTTTCACGATGTAAAGGACAATTGTGGATGAATAAAACTTGATAAACTAAGCAATAGGAGTGTTAGGTATATAAGTTTAATATTTATGACAATTTGCATTCTGAAACCACGTAATTGTATTTGCATTAGAGTTAAGATAAAGTCTTTTTGGTTTTTGGTTTCCCGGTTCAAAGCTTGAAGTAAATAGTAGAAAATTTATCAAAACTGCCCCTACAGCCGCTAGCACCATTGCTTATGTGATGTTTGTCTCAGTTCCTACCGCCTCTTGCAGGAGGAATAGACCACCTTTGTGGTCTTTATCCCAGGAAAAGCTGCCTTTAGGGTTTCAGAAGATTGTTCCTGCGGTTGTCGTAATTATGTTAGTTTACTGATTATTCACATAGTTGATTACTATTCCAAGTTGGACTAGATTTGCACAGAATACTCAGAGTTTTATAAGAATTTTTCCTTTTTTTTTTTTTGGGGGAAGGGGGGGAGGGGAACAAATTATAAGACCAAGATTTAAATAATTTATCAGGAGAAGTTTTGCTAAGAAAACTTGATGGAGTTCCTTGCGTTTCCTAATTCGTTTGTTTTCCTACACCACATGAGACTTTGTTTTCTCAAGAGGTTCCTTCTATGCAAGGAGACTTGATTAGTAAAGGAAACTTAAAGTTGAAATTCATATTGTTCAGAGAATACTCCTTGGATATAATTAGGCTTCAAAGCATCATATTGTGAGATAATATTTTGAGAGATTTAAGGGTTTATCAAAAAACATTGACCACAATCCATTGATCTTGAAGAAAAGGGTGCACTTGTAGATTTTAGCAAGTGCTAAGACTTGGTGGGTTTTACCCAAGTTGATAGCTGGAGACTACCGCACGGGAATCAATGCATTGTGGGGTCTAGTGAGCAAGAGTAAATTCAAGTGAGGACAGGTATGTCGATCTTGTAACCAGGTGAAATCTTGTAATTGACATTGTTCAAGTTGATTACTTTTTAGGCTTAGTCACATTAGAGACTCGAGATTTTATAACAGTGAATGTAGAGTTTTCTTGTTATATCGCATTGTCTCTTTATGTTGTATGCGTGTTTGATTTACTTCAATGCGAATTAGTTTGTTTGCTTAATGTGGCTGTGATAGTTTGGTGCGTTTGCATGTCAAAAGAAGCTATCAATTGTTTTTTTAATTTTTCAAGGTGTGGTGCCTATAATTCTTGAACAAAAAATGGTTTTGTTGTTTTGTTTTCTTAACCAATTCTAAATATATATTTATGACAAGATATGCACTTTTCCCTTCAAAGAGAAAACACCAGGGCATATTTATCCCTTGAAGTCTTTTTAACTTCCCAATAGTATCAGAGTGTCAATAAACAGGACCAGTCACTGATTACAATAGAAAATAGAGGCTATAGAGCACTAACCACCCAAAGCAGAGTCTTTGGCTTTCGAGTAGTAACACTATCAGTAACCAACTTAAAACCTTGATGAGCATCAACTATCTCCACAATGGTCATTGCTCCAAGCAAGAAAAATACTATTTCACTGACTTCAGCAGATGCATGTTTTAACTGAGAAACAGCTATGTCAGTTGAAGGAGCCTACGCAACAAAATGAGTCTAAGTAAACAATGATGCACACAGTACCAGCTGAAAATGAATATGTGGAGACAGTAGTAATACTGGGGGAAAATGTCATCAAAGAAGTGAATAGTGAATCTAAACCTTACCCCAATACTATGTATAACCCACAAGCTCACAGCCATCAACAGTCCTATTCCACTTTTATTCAAGGCCAGGGATTCTTCAAAAATTATGCCTGCATATCCTATTCCAAATAACAGTGCCATAGCAACATCCTGTATCATGAGGAACCAGATGAAGGATTTGCTTATGACATCCATGCACATGATCTATGCAACTTCTACAGCTCATTTTATGCAAGCCATCACTGAGAACTTGGAAGTAATAGTATGAAACAAGAAGATAAAGAAGGACCTGGTTAGCAGCAACCCAAGATTGATTAACAGCCACTGCCCCTGTTCCAGCCGCTGCAAGAACCGCTAGAGCTTTCAGCAAATCAGTTTTTGGCTGGTAAGTGGCCTCAAAATGCCGTGAGCTTGTTTCATCGGCTGAACACAAAGGATCACATTCTCTAGATGATGGTTTCAGCTCCTATGGCATATTAAGATTTTTAACACGAAGAACAAAATATTAGCAGAAAGTATACAAGACAGTAAAGCATTGAACATTTCATTTCTACATGACATCCCAGTACTAAGTTAAGTTGTTTAGCATTCAGAGAGAAATTATTTAAACGACTAAGGCACCACAAGATCCTCTAATAACCTCCGATAACCTCCAAAACTATTTACATTTTTTTATCTCACTGCACGTATTACGAAACCACATTTTATCTCATTTTTTATCCCTCCAAACTCGCCCTAATTATGTTTCAAGAAGTTCCCATTTGTAGCAGAAGTAAAAAATAATAATAATAATAATAATAATAATAATAATAATAATAATAATAATAATACGGAGAAACGGCAATAGCTTCATTGAAATTGAACTCAAATCTACAATCAATCGTTTACATCCACAATTGCCTCTTCTACAAATTCTCTAGCATATGGAATTAATTTTGTAAGATTCAAGTTCATGCCAAATTCAATATACGAAAAGGAAAGAAATTAAGAATTTAGAGCAGAGGTGGAGGATTGTTAGAGGCGAAGGACCTGAATTTGTTTTTCGGAATTCGGTTGGGGCGGAGACGGCGATGAGTCTCGGGCATCGTCCTTGGCGCGAGCAAGAATGCCACTGCGGTGGAGCATTACCAGTCCTCCACCACTCCTGAGCCTCAAGAAAAACGAACCCGAACGTGTCTGAGACGGAGAGGTCGCAGGCGGAGAGAGATTCCACCGTTTTCTTAATTGGTGCTTTGGGAACGAAAGCCGGTGGATCCTTATCGGCGCTAGAGTTGACATCGGAGAGAGGATTCCGACGACACTTCGATCAAACGCAGACAAGAAACTGGCTGTGGCTAGAGGTGTCAAACAAACCGTGCCGCGCAACCGTGTTTCGTACCATACGGTACCGCGACGTGCCGTGTAATGTTTACATGGTGTGCTGCGCCATGCCTTGCTTTGGCCGCGTCCTGTCCGGTTATTCTTTTTTATTATACCGTATCGAACCGAATCTATTTAAATCGTACTGTATCATATTATATTAATTAATTAATTCATATCCTACCGTATGAAATTATTAAGTTAATTAAATTGTATTGTGTTGTGTCGTGTCATGTCTTTTTAAATCGTACTATATCAGGTCGTGTCTAATTAATTAACTTGTATTGAGTCTTGTAAGCCCATTAAGTTAATCGGATTGTGTCATGCTGTGCCTTTTTTGTTGTGTTGTATCATGCTTTTTGTGGATCAACATTTGGTACAATTGATGGTCCCGACAAACTTCAACATAT
>QLOD02000029.1:22186883-22204977 GCA_003260245.2 Sideroxylon spinosum | reverse complement strand
CAAAGTTATGGATTTTCTTGTATCTCTTTGTAAGAACTTATTTCTTTTCTTCTTATTTTTCTTGAATTAGAGTTTGAGGCTATGCTTATAGAAAAAAATCTTCAAGTGGCCGTTACTAAGTAAAAAGGTAATTTTTTCCTTGAAAGAAATTGAAATTCCTTGCTTCCAGTGCTGCCTTTCGAATTCAGATTTTCTAAGATACATTTGTGACTGTTTTTCGCCCTCATAACGTTCATATCTGACATTAGCTCAGAGTAATGACTTTGTAGATATATAATTTAGATATAGTCTGATCAAATTTGAGTATCATCCAACGGTTAGATCGTCTGATATAGGCTCCAAACTGAGACTAGTTCCAGATAGCTTTTTCTGAGACTCTGAATCTGTATTTCTCGTTTAAACATCTGTTTTACCATGATACTTTTAGAATTAGAAGATACTTAAATTACAAAAGTTGTAGCTTTATAAGTGTTCTCTACACACACCAAAAAGCAGAATTTTTTAGCTTTTATATTATGCGTCATGGCTCAAAAATCAACCCTAGCTCCAAAATCCAGAATTACATTTTGTTCTGTAATGATCAATATTCCAAGTCATTTTTGGACAATTTTCCTTTAGATCCAAGAAAATATTACTCATAAAATTTATAGATATAGAAGTCTAGTTTAGTGTATTTAAATTTCATGGCATTTGATTCGTTAGATTTTTATATATCATTAATATACTAACATATGTCGGATTTGGCTGTTCATCCGAGTTAACCTTTAACTTCAAGTTTTTATCTTTCTTTAATTTTCATTACTCCAAATTTTGAAAATACTTTATTTCATCATCCAAATTATATAAAAATACAAGAAAAATAATATCAATATCTTTCAAGTATTTTATCTTAAATTTATCAAATTAAAATGAATCGTAACATTTTATACAATGTCTATTTGAAAATCAATTGTGAAAATTTAATTCAATGTTTGTTATCATCAAAATTAATTATAAAACTAAGTTTATGAACCTTGAGTCAACAGATTGTGAAAGCTTTAAGGCATATATTTTCTTATTCTGATGGGATGTGTTTGGACAATGTTGGCTTGGTAGAGGCATAGTTTATCTTTATCTATAATTGCTAGTTATTATAGATGCCACCCTAGGGTGGTGACATTGGTTTGATCAAGGTTTGGTTATATGGGCATGCTATGTATGATTATTCATTTACCCTTTAGGTTACAAGATTTAGAGCATGATAGGTTAGTATTGGAGCTAAAGTCAAAATACCTAGGGTCACTGCGAGTCTTATATTATATGTTGCGGGTTTGAATGTTATATTTTTCATTTAATTGGTTCTCATTTTGGATTTATTGGTGTTGTTTAACTTTTTAGATAAAATGAAAAAAATGGCAAAATAGTAACTCAAACACACAACCTGAAGAGGACATAGTTGACTAGTATGCATTGTTGCATAATTTTGTATCTATTGAGCATGATAATTATACATTTATGCTTACTATTGCGGAGAGGTTAGCTTAATTATCTCATTTCCATGCTTTCTTAATGTTTATATGTTTTAGGCGATATAACTTGGGGTTTTAGGCCGAAATGATACCGACGGTGCATGTGATGATGAGCCAAGGCAAGCCGAAGTAAGGGAGTGCAAGAAAACAACTTAGGGGTCATTCGGGCATTTCGCTAAACACTTGGGGTGCATGGAGAAAATAGCTTCAAGACATGAATGTCGACATATCCAAGTACTTCCATGACTTCCATAACTGTCTAAAGCAACACTACTTATGGGTACGCCCCCTGCCTTTTGTGGGGTACGCCCGCCTTTGCGTGCGCCCTTCCCGTGTTTCAGCTGGGCACCCACTGAGAGCCCATTTTCGGGTGTTTCAGTGGGGCATCTAGTGCCAACCTATGTCGTGTGCACGGCCCTCTTGCCATGGGCACCCATGACCCTCTCCTAACTGGTCTTTTAGTTTTTTTTTTCATTTGTAAAATGATCCTTATGCCCTTAATTTGTTTTTCCCTATAAATTGGCATATAATAAAGTCTGCAGGGAGGAGGATATATACTTTTTATTCTCTTTTCTTTCTACTTTTAATTTTTAGCATACATTAAATTAGGGTTAGGATCAGAGTTTACGATTTCAAGTTCGTTGCTTTAAGGGTTTACTGTAAGTGATTTATTTCTCAATATTCTCAATAGCAGGTTCTCTGATTTCACTTTTTATCTTTCGCTTTTATTTCATGGTACTTCATGTTCACTTTTTAATTTTCGCTTCTATTTCGTTTTCACTTTTCTTCTTTCACTTTTGCTTCGTACTTGTTCCTTTTACATTAATGGATCATTTGCATGTTTATTTTCCGTTTCAAAGTTCAAGTATGTTAGGCTAGGGTTTATTCTTAGCTTCAAGCCATTGAAGGTGGTGTGGTCGTTTGGTGAACTCAAACATAAAAGAATATTTTTCAATGAAATATCATTTTTGATTTTTAATTGGAATCTTATATTAAGCTAGGGTTTGTTCGAACTCAACTCACCCGTGTTATAACCATAGCTTGGTTACAAGTTTTCACTTGTGCACACCTAGTGTTTGGTTCAATTTCCTGGTGAGTTATAAATATATTTTCTAAAACCCAAATTAGGTTTTCTTACGAAATCAAATCACCTATGCTATAATCAAGCTTGGTTATGAATGGCCACTCGTGTATACCAGGTATTTGATTCAATGGCCCCGTGATTTAGAACCTATTTTCCTAAAACCACAACTTGAGGTTTTCTTAAGAAATCGATTCACTTGTGTTAAAATTGAAGCCTAGTTTCGAGGTGAGGAGCTCATGCACTCTAGGTGTTCGATTCAATGTCCTGGTGAGTCTGAAACCTATTTCAAAAGCTTCCGCTTACTTTGAGTTCCATAAATTAGGTCTTAATGAAATATCTTCTGACCTAGTAATGCATGTGCGTCTGCTAGGTTGAGTTATCAATGTGTTTTAGTAAACCACTACTATCCCGCTAGCGGATTTGGTTTAAAGTCAAGATTATCTTAGTTATTTTATTCGGAGTGTTTTCATCTTAATTTAGAATCACAGTTTCTTTGCTAAATCATTGTCAACCCAACCATAATCAAATTTTCCCTCAAATCCAAAATTAGTTTAGATTAACTTAGTTTCACCTACTAACTAAAGAGAACAAGTCTAGAGCTTTTAACACAGCCTTTCTTATCAAGATGACCTCAGTTCTCATCGAGTAAGACTACGACTACTCTCTTGCACTTGAGAGGTAGGACCCGAACACATTTTAGGATCAGTCAATAGTATTCCCAGATGAAGATATATTTATTTGGGTAGCTAGAGTGATTGAAAGAATCAACCCTCTCCTACTAAGCCCACTAATTGAAACTTTAATAGTGTCACATAACGTAAGCATGCTAGTGATTCCTTAATATAGAATGTCTCATCTAGTTCCTTACTCAACACACTCAACACTGTATCTAGTTCATCACTTAGTCCCACATCTCGCCTCTTACCCAATCTGGTACTTTTATTCAATTATGGTGGCACACATTGTTTCTGTAATTATAGTGGTTCCCCAGGTTGACATTATAAATTCCAGTGAGACAGGCACATAAGAAATATTAAAGAGCTTTAATTAAGAGGTGGACACGCATGATGTTTGCTATAGATGCCAGAGGTGAGGCTACATTCCTATAGATTGTCCTTGATGATGCCACTCGATATGCTTGTATTACGGTCAAAGGAGGTACTCACGTAGGGTTTGTCCGTATTTGTGAGATCAGAGTTAGTGAAAATTTTGAAATAAAATTTTCCATGTTAGTTGAAAAGCTAGGTCCTAAGGTTGATGAACCATTAGTATGATATGTTATTATTGTCAACCAATTTGGAGTAAGTTAAGTGTAGTGTTTAACTTAAATTCCTGTACTGAAGGCTAATGTAATGAAGTAATGAACTATGATAAGGCTATGTTTGAATATTATGGTCATACCTTGATATTTACTACTATATTTATCATTTTAGAGAATTCCACTAAGAGGCATTAGAGGCCGACGAAGTGGAAGAGAAACTGCCTTAATAAATGCAATGGAATGAAATATGCTTGTTGATTACACTTGAAAAGTGTAATTATAAACTCCATAACTTAGCATTAGAAGCATCCATTGTTTAATAAATTCATAAGTTATGTCAATCTTTATCACTTATTTGTTTTATTCTCTTCAATGTAGGAAAGAAAAAGAAATAATCATGATTAGCAGTGATGAAGATGAGAAAAACAATAACAACAAGCCCTTGGTATCCACACAAAGAGCCTCGATTCGGACTAGAGCTAGAACAAGGCGAGAAAAGCAAAGCAGAAAGTTGGAGTAGGGACGGTTCGGACCATCTCCCAAATGGTCTGGACCACTACACCATATAGTGAAGAAAGTAACACACTATGGTCCGGGCCATAGCCACGGGTGGTCCGGACCACTGGGCAACTTAGGGTTCCGTTTTATATGTTTTTAGGTTTTGTAAAGGGCTCTATAAATAGGACCCGTAAGGGATTATTTTGGGAGTTCATTCTAGCCGTCGTTAAGAATAGTTTCATAGAGTTTTCTTTTATTTTCTTTCATTTCTTTTCATTGTTCTTAGAAATGTTCGTTCACTTTCTTGAAATTCTTATTGGAGGATTCGTTACGTTTCGTATTCTTTCAAAGTACGGTATTTGATTATTTATTTTAATTCAATGAATGTACATTCATCTCTTGTTCTTATTTATATTTCATGTGTTATTTTTTATTCCATGTTAGGCTAGAACCCTAGTTCTTGATTCAATGAATCAAGGAATGGCGGATGATTATAACATTTGTGATGTGCATAAACCTACATGTGTTGTGTGAAAACGTACATGTAGAGATCTACACTTTTTAGATTCGATTTTATTTATTTCAAAGACATTCGAAAAACAAAATGCTTGAGCACATTCTCTGTAATCACTGATAAAGATTTTTGGATCTTTAAAACCTATTTTATATTTTTAAGATGAAATTTTAAAGTTAAAAACCTAATTTTATCAAAAGAATATTTTCCGATTTTATAATCCTAAACGTGAGTATAAAACTGAGATAGGGAGAATTTTGTATGCTTTCACGAAAACATCTTTCCGATCTATTTTTCCTTTACATGAAGCTTAGATAGTGTATCAAAAAGTACATCTCATTGTGAAATAATCCATTCACCTGGAATTGAAAGTTGAATCTAGACGTTTATTTATTAATTGAATTACATCCTTTGCTAGCATTTAATTATCGTCTTAAATTCTGAATTTTTAATTCTTTGTGTAGGTTAAATTTAATTAGGTACTTTACATTTTAATTACAATTTGAACTCAATTCAAAAACTCAAACACTTGAAACCATCACCTTTGCACTAGATAGTGAGTTTCTTTAATCTTGTGAAACTTAGAAATTAACTCATTAGGTTCTTTGTGGATTCGATCTCATTCTTACTGAGTTAAAGCTACACTGCATACCCTAGCATTTGGGGGTAATTTTAGACGCAATTTCTAGAGAAAGTCACTTGTTCAAAAGGATTAAGAATCACCACATGGTATAGCGCTAAGGAACAGCTAGGTATACAATAGGAGATTCCGGGAGGAGAGGATGTGCATTCTTGGGTAGTTGAGGTTCCACCACCAACAATAGTGGATATTGGAGCTATATTGCAATAGTCGATACAAACCATGGCAACATTTGTAGGAATAGGCACGATGAGCCAGCAATCATATTTATAGACTAATTCTGCTATTTTTTTAGTGATTTCAGATGATGAAGCCTCCAATTTACAATAGAGCAGTTGATACGGACGCTTTAGAACATTTTTTGGATGAAGGTTAGAAGATTTTAGAGGCCATAGATATCACCAATCATTCGAAATAGATTACCTTGATAGCTTTCCAACAGATAGGATGAGCATCAGGTTGGTGGGCTAGTGTGCAAGACTCAGGCAGATCAGTGGGACTTAGGTGGAATGGATTCAAGGAGAAGTTCAGAGATTATTTCTTTCTAAATCTTTAAGGGATGAAAAAAGAAGGAATCTACTAGTTTAATACAGGGGCCCATGTCTATGTTAGAATATGAAATAAAATATTTAAACTTCTTTAAGTATGCATGAGAGCTCTTTGCTACTATTCATTTGAAATATAGAAAGTTTGAGCATGGATTGAGCCCTGATCAATTGGGCAATAATTGTTTAAATAGATATGAATGAAATGAGTATTTTAGAGGGCTGCTATGGCATGAATTCAGGGGCACAACAAGAAAATAAGAATGGGAAAAGACAAAGTGGTAGTTCATCCACCCGAAAAGTTCAATCTTCATACCAAGGGACTATGACACCTACGTAATCCCAAAGATCTAACGGGACTTCCCAAAGACAAATCACATGTTCTGAGTGTCTGAGGGTTGGAGGACAGATAGGGTAAGCAGGATTGATAAGGAGTGCATAAGTTGAAGAAAATAAAGCTTGTTATGGTTTTGGTAGGTGGGGAATATTCAGCGATTTTATCCCTGAGGACAGAGTGGAGTAGGTAGAAGGGCCTTACAGACGAGTCATTTAGGTTAAGGGTTGATATCAACCATTAACTTTCCACTCAATTCAGCTGTAGCAGTAGCCACACCAAATGAGTTTTATTCTTGAGGGTAGTATGCAAAGTAGAGTCCAGTATCCGCAACAACAAAGAAGAGTTCAACAGGCACTGTAGATGGGTAGATCACCCAATGTAGGATGTGCCAGCTGAGCCAGTAGTGACCAGGGTACTTTTCTTGTTTATTCTTCTAGTGCTATAGCTTTCATTGATATGAAGCAATGTATTCTTTTATCGCTTCTTTCTTTATTTTTGTATTGGGACTGAATGTATGTCAATTGATTCCATTGTCATTTATTGAGACACCGATAGCTGGATGTTGTTCACTAATTAAGGTGTAAGGGATGTGAGTTAATAGTTAAGGATGGCACTAATAATCCAAACCACAACATGGGTTTTGATTTGATATTGTTAGAGATGACGTGTTTTGGTGTTATCCTTGGGATGGATTGGCTGACGGCTCACAAAGTGGTAATAAATTTTTCTAAGGGATGGATATTTATGTTTACCTTAGGAGGTGATTGTGTACGTTTCTTTGTGGATCAACGTGGTTCGTGAACTCTACCATCTTTGGATGGCCAGGGATGGGTGGACTTGTGTAGTTTTTTTGCTTGCATTGGATTAAATAGAGAGGAAATAGATAGTAGGATAGAGATGCTTAAAGTTGTTTGTGAGTTTCTAGAGGTGTTTCCTGAAGAGATTTTTGGGTTGCCACCTGAACGAGAAGTGGTGTTTCGTATTGACCTAGTGCTCGACATAAAATCTATATTTACTCCTTCGTACAGGTTGGCACAAACCAAATTGGTAGAGTTGAGGAAACCGATAGAATATTTATTGGCTATAGGATTTATTAGGCTGATACCTCTCCTTGGGGTGTACTGGTAATGTTTACTAAAAAAAAGATGGAATGCTTAGGATGTGTATTGATTATAGAAAATTAAACTGGGTGACTATTAAGAATAGGTGCCCCTTGTTTAGGATTGATAATTTATTCGATCAATTGAAGGGTTCATCTGTATTTTCTAAGATTGATTTGAGATTAGGATATCACTAACTATGGGTTTGACAAGAAGATAGTCCTAAGACAACATTCAAAACTCGGTAGGGTTGCTACGAGTTCCTAGTTATGTCATTTGGTTTGACTAATGCCCTTGTAGTTTTTATGGATTTAATGAGAAGGGTGTTTATGGATTATCTTGATAAGTTTATGGTAGTATTCATTAATGATGTTGTTATCCCATATAGCATCACTAGACGGGGGTGAATAGGGTTGCTTAAAAAATTTACAAATAAAACTTTCAAACCTTAAAGCAAATATGTCAATAAAAGGATAATAAAAAATGGATACATAAAAAAATATTTAATAGTTGTGAATAAAGACTGAGTGCTAATATTTGTAATAAATATATAAAAAAAAAAAGGAAGAGAAGCAAACACAACCGATTTATAGTAGTTCGGCTTCAATGTCTCGTACATCCTCTCCCTAAGGCCTTCCTTAAGATTTCTCCACTGTTCTTTAAAGAACTTGTTACGCGCTAGCTTCCTAAGGTGTTAGAAACTTTTCTCAAGTGATTTCATCTCCAATCACTCACGCTAAGTGATTTTATCCCCAAATCACTCCACAAGTCTCTCTTAAAGAATATCTCTTCCCATGGTTCGAACACTTGAATTAAAACTAGCAAGAGCTCACCCAACTCTCACAAACTAAGAGGCTTATAAATTTCCCTCTTTTACAATAGCAACAATGAGTTTAACACTCAATCAAACCAAAGGAAACTCTCAAAAGTTGAGTATAAAATATGAAGCACAAGTGTATGAAGAAATCACTTTATGTTTGCAAAGTTATGAACTTTTTTGTATCTTTTTGGAAGCACTTCTTTCTTTTTTTGTTCTTTTTCTTGAATCTAGTTTGAGGCTATATTTATAGGCAAAAATCTCCAAATGGCCACTAAGTGAAAATACAATTTTACCCTTGAAAATGTTTGAATTTCCTTACTTTCAATGCTGCCTTTCAAATTCAGATTTTTTAAGATATATTTGTGACCATTTTTCACCGTTACAACGCTCATATCTCACACTGCCTCAAAGTAATGACTTTGCAGATATGTAATTCAACTATATTTTGGCCAAATTTAAGCTTCATACAGTAGTTAGATCTTTAGATATAGTCTCCAAACCGAGACTAGCTCCAGATAAATTTTTCTAACATTCGGAATCGGTGTTTCCCATTAAGGCTACTGTTTCACTATGGTGCTTTTAGAATTTGAAAAAACGTGAACTATAAAAGTTTTAGCTTTATAAGTATTATTTGAACACAATAAAAATTTAGAAAACTGTAAATTATGAGTTATACCCAAAAACCAATATCAGCACCAAAATTCAGAATTAAAATTTCTATTATAATGACTAATATTCCAACTTATTTTTGGACATCTTGACCTCAAATCAAAAACTAATTCCCTACAGGAACATGAAGGGCATTTAAGGACAGTATTACAAACTTTGAGGTATCACTAGCTGTATGCTAAGTTGGGCAAGTATGAATTTTGGCTAAGGGAAGTGACTTTTTTAGGGCATATGGTTTCTAAAGGAGTTGACATGGATCCATCTAAGGTTAAGGTTATACTTGAATGGCTAACACTAAAGATATTATTTGAAATTCATAATTTTTTGGGATTTATAAGATATTATAGGAGGTTTGTACTTGACTTTTCCCTGTAGGCCCGCTCTTTTGACTAGGTTGACCCAGAAAGAAGTTAAGTTTGTATGGGATGACGCTAGTGAAGGTCTTTTCAAAAAATAAAGAAACGATCGACCACAATGCCAGTTTTAACTATTCTAGAAAGAGGTGCAAGTTATTCAGTGTATTATGATGCTCCAAAGAAGGGATATGTTATGTTCTGATACAAAATGGTAGAGTAGTGGCTTATAGATCTAGACAATTAAAGACATGAACAAAATTATCCTGTTCATGATTTAGAGTATGCAGCTATAATTTTTGCATTGAAAAGCCAGAGACGTTATCTATATGGTGAAAATTTTGACGTATTTTTAGATTGTAAAAGTTTAAAATACTTTTTTACTCAGAAGGACCTGGATTTGAGGCAAAAAAGGTGGATGAAGTATATGGAAGATTATGATTATGATTTTCAATATCACAAGGGAATAGCTAATGTAATTGCAGACGCTTGTAGCAAGAAGACTCGTTGTACTCTAGGGAGTTTTACTGTTAAAGAGTAGGAGATGATGAGGGAGTTAGGGGAGTTGGATCTAAAATTTAAGGATGATGGTGAGCAAGTTGTGTTATATACTTTCGTTGTATAGCCTATGTTGAATAATAGAGCAACTAAAGTGCAAAAAAATAGTTGAGGAAGCGAAAGATGTATGAGTAAGAATGCATGGTTTAGTGGTGATACCGTGATGGATGGTGGGAGATGATGATGTAGTAAAGTAACAAGGAAGAGTCTTTGTACAGTTGTTTGTTCGAGGAGATACATTAAAATAATTTCATCATCCTAAGTTGGCATTGCTTCTAGGAAGTTTGAAGATGTATCATGATTTGACATGACAATTTTATCGATTCAAAACTAAGAAAGATGTGGCAAATTTCATTAGTGGATGCCGACTTGTCAGCAAGTTAAAGGTAGAGTATCAGAGTGGAAGTGGGCGAACATTACTATGAATTTTGTGTCAAGTTTTTCAAGTATAAAGAGAGGTTGTGAAGCGATTTGGGTGATTCTGGATCGTCTGACAAAGTCAGCTCATTATTTATTGATTCAGATGACTAATTTTACGGATGTTTTGTCTAGACTGTATATTAAAGACATTATCAGACTTCACGGGACTCTGATATCAATTGTTTCAGATCAAGCTCCCCATTTTACCTCTAGGTTTCGAACTCTGATATTAGTATTGCGGATCATCTCTAGTCATATGGGCAGCCTAAGTGTACATTTTAGATCTTAGAGGACATGCTTAGAGCATGTGTATTGGACTTTAAAAGTAGTTGGGAGGATCATTTACCATTGGTGGAGTTTTTTTGTAACAATATTTATCAAACTAGCATTGAGATGGCACTGGTTGAGGCGTTATACGGTAGACCATATAGGTCACCTATCTGCTGGACACAGGTTGAGGAAACATCACTAGTTGGACCAAAGTTGATTCGAAAAACTAATGAAAATATTAACGTTATTCGCTAAAGACTAGAGACAACAAGAAGCTGTCAGAAGTGTTATATAGATAGATTGTGTAGACTGTTCAAGTTCGAATTGAGATCTTATATGTTCTTGAAATACTTGTCATAGAAAGGATAGTTTCACTTTGGTAGACACGGGATGTTGTCACTTAGATATATTAGGCCATTTGAGATATTGGCCAAAGTTGGAGAGATAGTATATCAAATAGCATTACCGCCGTAGTTGTTAGGAGTGCACGAGGTATTTCACATATCGATACTTTACAAGTCCATACTAGATCCTATACATGTGTTGGATTGGACTGAGTTGGAGATGGATTATTATGCAAAATATAAAGTAAGTCCAGTTTAGATTTTGGATTCCCGAGACCTAGTGCTTCGAGGAAAGACAATTTCATTAGTTTGAGTATTATGGAAACATCACGGTGTGAAGAAGTCTACTTGAGAGCGAGAGTCTAAAATTAAAATGCAATGTTCCCAGTTGTTTTATGATTAATTGTTGTAATTGTTATCTTAACATTTTGAGAATGACATCTCTATAGGGGAAGAGGTTGTGATGACTTGAAATTTCTAAATTTTGTAATTTTAAATTTTTGGATACAAATGTAATGAAATAAGAGGATAAATGGAAATTATTAGATTGGATTTAGAAGTATTAGAGCTCGGTTTGTTCATTTAATGAACTTGGGTTGAGGAATTTGGACCAAAGATGTCCAAAATACCAGATTGGGCTAAATGGGAGGGTCCTAGCTCACGAGAGTGCCTTCGTGGGCCCATGCGAAGGCTGGCACATACCCAAGGAGGATCGGGTTCCCAACTAAGGCAGACTTCAGCTTCTGAACATTTGTTAATTCAATTTGGCCATGCATGGTTCTATTGCCCTTTTGTATTTCAATTTTCTCAGACTGATGAGAGAGATTAGCAAGAGAGGGAAGGGGGTTGGCTACTATAGGAAGCTTGGCCCCCAAGTTAGTATTTATGTATACAAATGTATATGTTATATGAGTTATTGGTTTGGTCGGGGAGGAAGGGAAAAGAGCCGATAAACAATGACGATCAGTAAATATATGAAACCTTTTCCATTTTCAAGTTAAACTTACAATAATGAAATTAGACTCGTTCTAAACACAGTGGTATGAAAATCTTGATGTTAAAATCAATGATTTAAGTTTACAGAGTATATGGAGTTTTCGAGTTTCACCAGCAAGTTACTACCTTTCCATGGTTTATTTCTTTCTTTTGTTTCAACTCTTGAGGTAGAAATTCAAAGTCTTTTACTCGCATATATGATATGTAGACTTAGTTTGAGCATTGTTTGCATGATTATTTCAAAATCCTGAAAATTGTTAATGGTAGAAAAATATAAGCTATATATGAATATTAATATATGTATATGTATACACTAAGGAGAAGGAATATGAACGAAAAGCTTGAAACTAGGTTCATGTTTATGGAAAACTTAATTTGATTGTTTCATTTGATACTTAGATGTATCCGTTACGTATTGCATATAGAACTCCATTGAATAGACCTTTAGCGATGAAAAAATGATACATTTAGCGAGGAACATATTTCCTCACTAAAAGTATTAGTTTTAAAAGAAATAAAATTTTCTAGAATATTTAATTTTTCAAAAAACCTGTCACAATAATAAATCAAACCTACAAATAAACCTGTTGTAACATTAGAACCAAATATACAAAATTATCATATTAAAGTCATTGAAATCTAGTAACAAATAATGAGATCCATGAAATAAAAAAAAAATTAAGATTACATACAAACAAAATAACCAAAATAAAAATTCAAGAAGTTTAATATGAACTATCAAATGTCCAAACCTAGAGAGGTAGAGTTACACTAAGTAGATGTGGTCCAAGAAGAGCAAAACTCTTCAAACAACTTCAACAACTAAGTTTACAGCATCTCTATATTATCGACCTTCTAGAAAGAACATTTACTCAGCTTCCATATCTTGGAAGTTGCTGGAAAAAACATTTTGCTTAGCCTCCATATCTTGGAACTTGCTTGAAAGGAGATTTCACTCAGTTTCCCATTCAACTTCCATTTGCTCTAATTTCTTCTTTGTTGATTCAGATGACACGGGGATATAATTAATAATGACATTATATAGGATAGATTCAGTTCAAACACTTCAACCTAACTCCATGAAAATCTTTCACCAAAAATGATTTCTTGCGTCTATAAGACAAAACACATTCAGCTGAAATAAAATACACACACATCCTCATTACAAATTTTAATCCAATACATAATCTGTAAGTGGGATTTCATTTTTCAACTTCGAACGCAAGTGTTTTGGAGATACTTAGGACACACTCGATGCAAACAATGCTTTACATGATTAGAAAGCACCTAATTATTTAACAAAATAGAACAAATGAAAAATGATTGGTACTGCTAACAAAAAAGGACATCCCCACTCTTACAAAAGCTAGCTAGCTTGAACAACAAATCCCACCTATAAAATATATCTAGACTATTTGCTTAGGCACAACCTACAATTTTTGGTAACACCACTCATTAATTTATCCCTATATAAACATCTGCTACCCATGAAGAATTGAAGGATCATAAGGCTTTTAAACATAGCATATATGAAATTAGAACTGCACTGCATAAATTCACCAGAAATAGAAAAGGAATCGTACTCCCCTGTTTGGTAGCTCATAAAATTAAGAAAAATCATGAAGAAGAAATCATACCTCCTAAACACTTACCTATTTGTTAAGGCTTTATAGAGAGAGGGGAAGAGAGGAGGAGGAGGGCAGAGATGATGGCGGGAGGTGCTATGATTGGGACGACGACAAGAGGAGTGGGAAGGTTTACATAGAGTAGTTCAAAAAAGCAGGGGTGAGAAGCGACAACATAGGGTGGAGAAAACGACGAGAGACGCAACGGTTGTGACGGCAGTATAAGGTGCAGTGGTTGGAATGACTGTGAGAGGAGTGATGATGGGCCAACTAGAGTTGTTCGAAAGATTAGGGAAAGATGTACAAAAGGGTTTAGCATGATGTGTGGAGTTAATCAATTTGACTTTTAGTGGGGAAACTAAAAGCTCCTCACCTATATTATTTTGTGAGGGTACCCTTCGCTGTCTAAAGTTATGGGGTGTTGATTGTTTAGGCTTTTAGCGAGGAAATTTTACCCATGAAATTTGTTTTCTAGGTGCCAAACTTCTTGCCACCCAATGAGTTTTTCCAATCGCTAAAGGGGAAGAATTTCAAACTTTCAACGAGGAATTAAATATTTCCTCCCCCAATATTTTAAAAATGTGATAACATTTATAATAAATAAATTAATATTTTGAAACATTCTATGAATACCTACTAAATAAAGTTACCTAAGATTATTTATTTAGACTTAAATTTTTTAACAATTTATAAACAAATATTCAAATTAAAATTATATTTTAATGGATATAAAATTTAAAATACATACACTTTTACAATATTTTTGACACCTATATAACAAAGAAGTTTAAGAGATATTTTCAAACATTAGATTTATTTATTGGTTCGGATTCCTTTTTTCTTTCCTATTTATTCTGGTTATCTTTTTGTCATTTCATATTAGAAGACACTCTCTTACGTATTCTTTCCATAATTTCTTGAATATTTTTTACAGAAATTTTTAAATTGATATTTTTAAAAACATGATTATATTTGTAATAAATAAAATAATATTTTTTGTTTGATATTTTTAAACAATCTATGGATACCTATAAGATAGAGTCAACAAAAATTATTTATATAAAAAATGTGACATTTAGAATTTAATTTTTAAAAATTATATTTTTAAAAATCAATATTTATATTAAAATTATATTTTACTATATATAAAACTTTAAATACATACACTTTTGCAGTCTTTATGACATCTGTCTCCCCTTACCATACCCAACATCAATTTCTATAGAAGATTATTGCCATACCCACCAACGACCAAACTCGAATAATCCTTACTCTCTCAAATATATATTAGAATATAATAAATTATTTAAATGTTTTACTAATTTATAATTAATCATATAATGTTAAGTAATGAAAAAATCAAGTGGAGTGCAAATAGGCTAACTCTTTTTTTTTAGGTCAAAAAAAGTTAAAGTACCATTAGTAAGGAAGTAGATATTTCCTTTCCTATGCCCTATTATTAGCGAAAAAACCAAATTTCTTTACCTATAGTACAAAAAGTTACTTGACTATTAGAAAGAAACCGATATTTTCTTGCCTATACACTAATTTTAGCTAGGAAACCAAATTTCTTACCTATAGTCAAAAAACGCTTACTTTACTATTAGCGAGAAAACCTATATTTCATTGCCTATACTTTACTTTTAGTGAAGAAAATAAATTTCCTCACCTATAGTTAAAAAAAAAAAAAAAAAGAAGTTATTTTACTATTAGCGACAAACCAATATTTCTTTGCCTATACCCTACTATTAGCAAGAGAACTAAATTTTGCCTATAGTACTCTAAAAAATCTCCCCCTCCCTCCCCCCAGCCCCTTGCACGTGCTTGCAATATTTTGGCTTGGTGCCATATTTCGACCCTATAGCGAGGAAATCCAAAAATTCTTGTAAAATACATCTATTAGCGAGGAAATGTTTCCTTGTAAAATCTCTATGAACTATTTATGAGAAAATGTTTTTTTCCTCGCCTAATACCAACTATTAGTGAAGAAATAACCTTTCTTAAACTAAGTACCCAAAAAAAAAAATTTTTTTTCTTGCAAAAAGCTTTCCTCACCTGTACTCAATTTTCTTGTAGTGATTCAATTGCCACACACAAAGCCATGAACACTAGAATCCAATCCCCACCTTTTCAGCCACCCTTATCAACATCAACAGTTTTTATTTGAACCAAACCATAATCTGATAGAGGGTGATATATATATATATATACAAAGAGATAGAGAGAGAGAGAGACACACACATGTGCACGTATGCCAGAAATGGGGAGGCAACTGCTTCACGTGGTGGAGGATGGTAGTTGCTTCAAGAGATAAAGCTTGACAAGCTTGTGGCTTTGAGGAAGGCTAGAGCAAGAGAGAACAATGTAGAGTGGGAGAGAAGAGTAAGAGAAAATGACGGGGAGGGAGATTGACAAAGAGGGTTAGGGTTGGGGCTATATATCCGATTGAGCGAGTGAAGAGAGAAGAGGAAAGAGAAGAAGGAAATTGAGTTTTGGCTAAATTTATTATATTTTTGATCTTTTTAAGCGATCACACGTTTTCTTAATAAGCAACTACCTAAGCAGTCGTCTTAACCACCTCAATGGTTGTTTTTTTGCTCTTTTGCCGACCATCTGCCTTTTTTATGGGTCCACTTTGGCTAATTGTTAGTAGTGTGGACACCAAATGTTTGGCTGTTGTCTAAGATATCTTTTTGTTTTGAATACTGTTAAAATACATTGTTAATTATAAATCCAAAAACCTAACCCCTAGAGAAAAAAAAAAAAAAAAGACATTATCACAATGTCTTCATGCCACAAGAAGAGTTCCAGTACATAATTTTTTGTCATTATTGAAAAATGAATACGTAACATATGTTTTGTCGTGCTAATTCTTCATTTTTTTTTATGTATGTGATTCTCATATATATAGACATATATATACGTTGCAAATCCTCGTCTTTTGCCCATGCACTTGGCTTATCTAGCCCAAGATACATGCTACAACATATATCAGATTTAAGGGTCTAACATACCTTGCAATCAAGAATGTTGGATTAAAATTCAATGATCCAAATATATTATTTTTTTTGTGGAATTAAAATAATTCATAATTTAATTACAATCAACAAATTAATATACATAACACATGCAGGAAATTCAAAATATTAGAAGCGAATTCACAAGTCAGGACCACACTCCTATTAAAATTTCTAACTTCGGCCAACCCACTACCCATTCTCAACCCTCAACCATGGATACCCTGAACCCACCCTCGCCCCTATTAGAACCATCTCCCAACCACCCTTAAATGGAATCCCCCCAGTCCCTATCCTCAGTTACCTAATTTTCCAACAACATTTTTTTGGAACCAGACCATAATCCAATCCCTACACTCAAAGCCATGAGCACCGAAATCTAACCCCCACCCAATTTCTCAACAACAACATTTTCAATTGGAGCAAATTACAATTTGATAGAAGGATATAAAGAGAGAGAGAGACAGAGAGGTAGAGACAAAGAGAGAGAAACAGACACATACACACACACAGAGGTCCATATACGCCGGAGATGGGGAGTGACAATTGCTTCATATAGTGGCTTTGATAGCTGCTTTGGGTAGTGGATTTAGCAGCTGATTTAGGCAATGGAGCTCAATGAAGCTTTTAGATTCGAGAAAAGCCAGGGAGGGGGTGAAAAATATTGAGAGTGAGAGAAGAGGGAAAGTTACGGGGAGAGAGATTGACAAATAGGGAGAGTGATAGTGAAGATTAGGGTTGAGGTTAGGTATTTAATCGAGTAAGAGAAGGGGGAAGAGAACACGAGAAGAGGGAATTTGAGTTTTAGCTGAATTTAGTATTTTCTTAACTGACTAAAGGGGTAGTGCATTTTTTTAATAAATGACCACCGAAGTAGTTGTCTTTTTGCCCTTTTGTTGACCGCTCACAAGCAATCGTTTATTTCGTGGGTCTCATATTATTTCATTTCTAGTAACGTAGACATCAAAAATATTTTTGTGTTTTGAATGTTGTTAAAAACATTGTCAATTATAAACCCAAAACCCATCCTTACCACCCCTTCCGCCAAGAAAAAAAAAAGAAAAAAGTTATTACAATGTCATCATGCCATAAGAGGAGATTGCAAGTCCATAATGTTATGTCATTGTGAAAACACAAATGCCTAATATTGTTCTGTCATTGTAATTTTTCAGTTTGTTGATGTATGGTAAGCTTCATATATGCACAACAAGATGCATTATACAACACACATCGCCTATTTATTGAGTGTGTTTGGAGTTTATATAAATTATTATAAATTTGTATAAGTTATAGTTTTATAATTCGTGTGCCAAACACCCCGTACTAGTTACCCTAATTGAAGTGGAAACTAATAATCCAACTAAAAACAGAATTGTTTTGGCATAACTCCACCTAGTTTCAGCTATAACTTGCCAAAAAAAATAAAAAATAAAAAAATGAAAAGTGGGTCATTCTTGTGGAATTATTTTAGGCGTACACACGTGTTCAAAGCCGATGTGCTAAAATAATATTAATTAGGACATTTCTGCACATGC
>QLOD02000029.1:22174408-22184977 GCA_003260245.2 Sideroxylon spinosum | reverse complement strand
AGTCGAGGAGTCGATCTATAGTGAGATTTGAGCTGTAACCAACGTTTGGTTTTAGTAAAAGTATTTGGGGTTTTCCTATGTGGATTTCTCTATCTTATAAATCGCTTTCTATATCCTTCTATTCTATTGATTGATTGATTGATTGATTGATTGATTGGATTATCTAGCATACTATAGAATTTCAGTAATCATCAATTTCTTATTGAGAATTGTGAAATATCCTAACATTCTTTTAGACAATCATTCTTTTATTTATAGTAATGTAAATGTATATATTTTAAAGCCAGACCTTAGCTGATTTATATGCTTCAAAGCCAATCTGACAATTAAAATACAACTATAATATATATGGGATAATAATTTTTAATGCTGATACATAGTTGTGTTGGTATATTCTAATAGGCAATCATCAACTTGTTAATGAGAATTGTGAAATATTCTAACATTCTTTTAGAGAAATCATGATTTATTTATAATAATAGAAATTCATTAATTTTCTTTTATGTCCCAGTGCCAATTATGAATCATCTTGACATTTCTAGAATTTATTTTTCTTATGAACAACTAATTTCTTTATTCTCTATGATTCTTATCTTACTTTCAACCAATCCAGTAGTATAATAAGAGAGCAGCACAATTGAGCATCATCAATCAAAGATCAATAAGTTTAATCTTATCATAACAGCAAGCAAACATCCCAATCATCCACCAAGAATAGAATTAGACAACTGTCAATAAGACCTAAAAAAATAAAAATAAAAAAATTAATAGAAAAAAGTAAAACATTACGTTTAAATACTGCTATTACATTAATATAATGTTTATATCATGAAATATCAAAACAATTTTTTTCTCCAAAACTTAAGGTAGTAGATGCCTGGTTTGTCCAACACCTAGGCATCCTTCTAGTATTTGTGGGGTTCCACCGCGTCTCCTACCTGAGGCCGAGTTTGGGACACATTAGGCACTAAGTGAGGTGTTGGGTCATCAGAGAATTGGACCGAAGGTTATATCGCTGGGTTTAACCGAGCCCCAGCCCTCTCTCACATTACTGTAAAAAAGGATGACTTACTATAACGTCATCATGTACTGGATTGGTAGTGGGAATTTATGGCGTAGCATGTAATGGCGATGACTGTGTAGTATCTACATCATCCATCCGTATAGTATAGTTATCAATACTAGCTAATGGATATTGTGGATGAACATCAGGTGATGGTGCATTAGTAAAGGTCGATGGTCTAACTCCTGGATAATTGGAGGGCTGTGCTCTTGCATATGTGGATGGTTCCACTCTAGCAAACAATAATGGTCTAACATCAGGAGATGACGACGGTCTTATTGTCGTTGTAGCCTCAACAAGTCGATACTCCTCGTCTATGGCAACAACTGTCCTCCATCCAATGCTCTTCATCATCTCTGCCAAGCAACGGACCTCACCCCAAGTCTCTACAACTGAGGATATCTATTGCTATCTAAGTGGATTTGATCGCAATGTCCACCTATAAATATACAAAAAAAAGGGTATTTGATACATATCACAAGTTGAATTGTACTTAAAAATAACAATATTTATTATTTATTTACTAAACGGTAACAACTAACTAGTATAGTCTTCCTAGCTACAGTAGGCTGAGATCTGATTAGAGGCATGTCTCGCAGAGGTCCAATAGGACTCCTACTTATGGTCCGATACCATTGCATGTATTGATCATCTAGTGAAATACACCTCACCAATGGCAAAGTCGTGACCATTCTATTACAACTATCCCCCAGCGCAACAATATGCTCTCAATGGTGGAAATTCCAGCAAGTCCCCACGTGACCTCGTCGATCAAGTGCATGCAAAGTGAGGTTGGTGTCGCACGTAGTAGGTTCCTCTTGTAACATCCCAAACTATCGCATGACGCGATCAGAAAAGTACATCTCTACCACATCGAAGTATATAAACAGCACTTTAGCTTGCCAAATGAACCGATCGCATGTAAGTATAGGGAGATAAGTTGGGCATGGTTGCTACGTCATCTGTGACTTTACCATCAAATCTAGTTGGTCATTATACTCTTGTAAAGTATGGGAAGCTATCAACGTAAGTCTGGCGTGCCACCTGTATTGAGAATATTTAATATTAGTTGCATTAGTGTTTATTTAGAAAAAAATCAAAAGAAACTTAAGGAATAATTTAATTAAAATATTTATTATAGATTCATACCTATATTCGTATTTGTGACTGGGGGAACTTAGAAGATTATGTTCTCATCTTGAGCTGGCAGGGGGAGCTACCTCACTTTCAGGGATTAGTATGAACATGGGAGACACCACCTACATAACTTTGTATTCTAAATACAAGTCGGTGTGAGACCACTTCAACTTCTTGATTCCTTCCATTATTATCTGAATTGAATCATTGTCATCTAATCTAAGTCCCCTCGAACGGATGGTATCTCCAAATAGAAACAGATACCGGCATATGACTTTGATGTTCACCTAATCTTCTTTAACGCCCAATATGGAGCATAACTTCGTGACTAATTCTCCGTAGCTTACACTCAGAGGAACCCGGATGCATCGTTCGTAGTCATGATTGTATGACGATCCCTCAACTGTTGATATTATACTTTCTCCCAAAAATAAAATAATGACACGCAGTCTTTTGCCATAGTACCTTCAATTACAAACAAAATCTCCTCATTAGTTTAACTTATTATCAAAAGAAAAATATAATTTATACATACCACATATTGAGAAAAGTAATCCTATTTCCACTTTTATCTATAACCCTCAATATTAAAGAACAAAACAAATAACCTGTAATCTATAAAGCAACGATCAAATTCAACTCAAAATACTCGTATAATATAGTTCGTGACCTCCTTGTAAACACTATAGTCAAAAGTTAATAATTATTTTTAACTGTTTCTCATATCATGTCATATCTATATCTTGTGTCCACATATGCATTTCTTAGCTTTTATGTTATAATTGAGATTTTAAATTTTTTCCTATCCTAATTTGGATTGTAAACATGTCTTTAGTGAGATCATCAAATGTTCTAGTGAAATGATCATTGAACTACTCTTCAAGAATTAAGTACTCAAGAAAAAATAGAATAACAGCTGACTAACTGAATATTTTGTAATTGAAAAACTGAACAAAAGACCATAAAACATAAAACAATATTTACTCTTTCTTTGGTAACTAACTGTTCACAATAAGAATGAAAGAAAATCCAATTAGCTAACTAATTGAGCAATAAAAACATCAACATGGTTCTCAAGCTTGTGTTGTTACAATACTGAATGTAAACCTAATAGCCACTGATATAGGGACTTCCTTGGATGGAAATTATATTTTTATAATTAGTGATATCATTTTACAGGATCTAAGTACAAAAAGGCATCGTGAAATTGGTTTCATTACTTTTGCTATTGCTGGATAGTACTTGAAAGAGAAAGAAGTTGGGGTGGGGGAATATCTTAGGGGGAGTGATTGTGATGTGTTGGATGTGTTTGTCTAGCAACATTTCTAGTAACTTTGTCTTCTAAGGTGAACTAGTATCATTAGAATGTTTATTTAGTACATTCGTAGATAAATTAGGATTTGTAATTGGTGATTTTACTTTGACTATTAATCCCTGTGCAGTGTAATGTTAAAATTGTATGACTTTTGAATGGGAAAATGTTATCGATGAATCCTAAAATAACAAACTAGAATGTGAGAGGATTAAATGGAGAAAAGAAGAAAGCTTTGATCAAAGCAGTGTTGAAGAAATGGAAACCCACTTTAATTTTTCTACAAGAAACTAAGGTAGAAAAAATGGATTATTTGGTGATTAGAGGAAATTTTTTATTTTTTATTTTTTTTGGGTGTAATTGGGTGAAATGGTTAGCGTTGAGACAATAATATTATAGAGCAAGATGACTAGATCAAAAGCTGCATTATTAATTTCTGTGAGAAGTTATTTTTTGAGAAGGAGAAAATTGGAGACCGAAGTTTGATCATATGGAATTTGAAAGCATTAGGCAACATATTAGGGAGGACTTGGAACCTCGAAGCACTTTTAATACAAGCGTTAAGGTGTGATTGGTTGGGGAAGTGGGGAGGGAAAGAGATTCTTTGTCCAGCAATGAAGACGGGGTGGGAGAAGAGAAAATGGGGGATTCATCTCTCAAAATCGAAACAAAAACCTAAACAAAATCAGAACCCAAACTATACCCAATCAAAACACATATCAACGGACCCAAATCAAAAATCCAAACAAAACCAAAATCGTAATGTGTATATATACCTATGGCAGCAATAGGGTGGAGCAACGATAATGTTCGTCCAGAGAAAAGGAAAGACATAGAGAGAGATAGAGAGATTAGTTCAGTCTAGAAGAGATTTGTTTTTTTAAATTATAAAGGATAGAAAACGTATTATGAAAATACATTTTCAATAATCCAGAAAAGCGCAATCTAAAATAGTGTTTTCAGAGCATTTGAATGAAAGAATAAAACACATTGTGAAAATAAAATTTTAGTGTTTTAAGAAACACATTATGAAAATACGTTTTCAGGCTTTATAAAAGTAATTTTTAGTCAGACCCGGGGCCTTGTATATATAGGCTGCGTTTGGAGTCTCGAAAAAATCCAAAAAAACTTAAAAAATTTCAAAAGTTAAACTCCAAAAATTTAAACTTTTTTGAAAGAATTTTCAAAATTCGTTGGAACGGACAAAAATATAGAGTTCCAACGGTTTTATCAGAATTTTTTTACGAATTATACTGACATTTGTATCAAAAAATTTTACAAAACTCCAAAATTTTTTAAAACTCTCCATTAAAATTGTGCTATGTGTCATTTTATATAATTTTTAACAACTTTATGTCAAATCAATCACAAATATCTAACGATCATTTCAAAATAATTTTTTACACTTCAAACACTCAAAAATTAAATTTTTGATTTTTTAAACTTTTTTGATTTTTTTGAGACTCCAAATGGAACCATAATAAAATATCATCAAGACAAAAAAAAAAAAAAAAAAAAATTCCAATTTTTGTCCAAGAGAACTCTCTTAAGGTTCACTATTTTCCGACGCGCTCAAATATCGCGTGCGTAATCATCATCCTAGCAGAAAGAGGGACCGACTACTAGGCTAAGGCGTCTTTGCAGTTAATCACTCGTATCAAAGACCATCGTCGTCTCTGTTTTCTCTGGTTTTGACTTTCCGGTAAATCCTCCCTCAACGCTGAAGCGACAATGAAGTCTTCATCGGTTCTGCTGTCGTGCGCCGGGGTATTCACGTTCCTAATCATCGCCCTCGCCTCCTCCGACGGCGCTTATCCCTCCCACTACGGCGGCGGCACCGACAAAACCACCTGTAACCCCTCCGCCGGCGACGAGCTGATACCTGTGAGAAGAGAAGTCTACGATGACGGCCGAATCTTTGATATCAGCCACAGGTACACTCCCGACATGCCGTCTTGGGCCTCCGAAGACGGTGTCGGCCAGTTTCTTTGGCTTCCGGCGAGTATGAAGAACGGCTCGCTCGCTAATAACTCGGAGATGAAGCTCCCGACGCACACCGGAACTCACGTCGATGCTCCTGGTCACGTTTTCGATCACTACTTCGATGCCGGCTTCGACGTCGACACTCTCGACCTTGGGATACTTAATGGTAATCAATCACCGGTCACGATTTCATTTATTATTTATTCGTATATCGCTGTCATGTATTGGTTTGGGTGTTTTGGTTGTTCAAATGCTATCCGTTCGATGGAGGACCCATTGATCAAATTTCTCTGCCATCTGTTATGTGTGGGACCATAAATCAGAGAATCTTTTGATTCTTGAGAAAAGATGCGCTACATTTTCCCAAAAATATCTTCCAATATATTATTGGTTTGCATAAAATTTGTGCTTATTAATAAATTGTGTTGGTCTTGTATTCTGAAGTAAACATGCTGGGTAGAAAGATGAGGTCTCTATTGATTTTGCTGGTTTGCGCTGAGGTTCTGGCAATTGCCAATTTCTCTCTTGCACTGACATCGTCTAATGATGATGCCTATCCATCTGGGTATGGTGATGATTCGTGTGCTTGTAGAGGAACTGGTGAGAAATTGGTTCCTTTGAGAAGGGAAGTTTATGGCAATGGAAGAATTTTTGATATTACTCATAGGATCACTCCTGATACGCCCAGCGGGGTCCCTGAGGGGGTTGGAGAGGTTGTATCACTTTATTTGAGCATGAAGAATGGTTCAGATTATAACTTCTCAATCATGAAGTTACCTGTTCATTCTGGTACCCATGTTGATGCACCGGGGCATTATTTTGATCATTACTTTGAAGCTGGGTTTGATGTGGATACTCTTGATCTTGATGTCCTTAATGGTATAAACTCAGCCAACAATGCAATTTTTTTTTTTTTTCCTCTTTTTCTTTCCTTCAAATCAGTTATGTTATTGGCTTGATTAAGTTTGGTATTTGAATTTTAAGGCAGTGTGTTTGATGAAATTAGGGTAGATTTTAGAAGTAATTTATGAAGTTTATTAGCAGCCATAATGGATATGTTAACGGAGTATTGTTACATGGTCATTGTATACTTGTGATGTCAATCAAATTGGGCTGATTTCTAGTGTTAGGATAACTGTTCAGATTTGGCATTTTTTGAAACACTTGATGTTCTCTGAAACTTCTCAAAACGGAGAGGTGGTTCTGAATCCTCTAGTGGGAAAAATTTAAGACTTTCTCTGTTGAATGAGAAATGATATAAAATGGAGGGAATAAAAAAAAAGGAAGTTACTATAGTTAACTTTCAGGTGTGGGAATGACCTGTCTAGGATTTGATGTTTTATTTGGGGAGGGGAGGTGGTAAGGTTGAAAAATATGGACACTTTTTTTTTTTGGGGGGGGGGTATTGGGAGTTTTGAAAAAAAAAATAGAAAAAATTGAGGCAGTGAGCTTAAGGGTATTCAGATTTTTTACTAAAATTACACTGGGTTTTTTTGGAACTTGTTGCCCCACACTGCCACCACTTAGATCAGTCCCAAGGAATGAGACTTGAAAGTAGTACATGGGAAAAATCATTAGGAGGGAATAGAAATTTCAAATGATGTTCTTATGAATTATAGTCACTTTAAGATGGGAAGAAAGTTTTTGGAGATACTTTTCTTTTGGGAACATTGTGCATTTGGGAGTTAAAAGATTAGTTGCATTTTCTGTTAGATTGCAATTCGTAAATGCATATAGGATTTGCGGATGGCGCTAGGGGTTTTTGTCCTAGGACTTCCTTTTCTTCTTTGTTACTTATGTTACGCATCTATCGTTAATATTCTTTTTTCATTGTCAGTAGCACTTGCATCCTTGTCCCAACCAGGACTTGGGGGTGGTAGTGTGTGTGCCACTTAAATTACACCTGGTGACATGCCATTTTTGATGTTTTGATCCCCAGTCTTTATTTATTTATATGTTATTTAATGTTTAAATTTTCTTTTTTTTACAGGTCCAGCATTGTTAGTTGATGTTCCAAGGGACAAGAACATAACTGGTATCCATTTACAATGCATTTTTTATTTGGTTAGAAACACATGTTTTTTCACTTTCCTTGCGCCTACTCAGTAGTTTGGGTGGTTCATATTCATTTGTTATCTTTAAGAAGCAATTTTGGGATCCTAACAGAAATAAGAAAGTTGTTTCACAAGTCGAGGATATGAGTTATAACTTCCCTCCATCATTTTGAGTTTTGAGTGTGTGTGCATGAGCATCAGTGCACTCTTAAAGTCCCTAAAAGTTGATAGGATGGACTGAGGATGGTATCTGAATTTACTTACTCATGAATGTCTTTTATTATCATAAATGATACAATAATTATGATCTCCATCACTTGGAACAATAGATTTGTGACTCTTATTGTGGGAATCTTTTAATTGTCAAGAGTTTGCTACCCCTTCCTTATTATCTGTTATTTACCTTTTTGGAAATATACACAAGCCGGTATATGTATTATTTAGGCTTTGTGATGGGTCATCAGATATATTCCATGATATTTATTATTGTGTTGATTTATGCGGATTTGTAATTTTTATGGGAATCAATATCTCTTGGTTTGTTCAAATGACTCCTAGTTTACTTTATATTGGCTTATAGAGGGCAGGGTTGTTTATTATATTGATATGGTTGATATTATGATTATGATAATGAAATGGCTTGTGAGCTGATTTTTCTTCTCCCCCTTATGATCTTCTCCCTCCCTATCCTTGGCTATTATCTTCTCTCCTTTGGTTAACTTCTCTTTTAGGTTTTGCATGAACTTGGTATCAGAATTAAACTCAGGAAATTCAGAACTGAAATCCCTAAATTGCTTCAATTTGAACCATCTCAGAACTGAAATCCCTAAATTGCTTCAATTTGAACCATATCAGAACTGAAATCCCTAAATTGCTTCAATTTGAACTATCACCATTCAATGGTTATCATCACTGTTTGAACTCAGTCTAGAAAACCATAGCCCCATCGTCATTGTCTCCCATCATAATCATCATCTGGACCTAGAGAAGGACGTTGCCGTAGCAACCTAACCTCGGCGCGCCATTCCAACTGTTGGTAGCCACGTAGACCCCATGACCTGCATTGCTTTACTCCAGCGAGTCTAATAGACCTAATGGTAACCCCAAATAGTGCCCTTGTCATTGACACATAAGTTATTCAAAGCTGAAACTGTTGTCGAGTAGCCATCACAGGGCCTAAATATACCACTAATAGCCTCCTCTAACATAGGCATTATTCCTTCTACCAGGCCATGAAGGCCCCTAGACCTCCACCTTCATCTAACTACATTGGATCCACTCATCGGCTCTGTTTCTCACGTGTGTGAGTGCGTCGGTAATTTGGTGGGCCTAATCACCCTTCACCAGACTCGTTCCCTCATATAACGATGTTGACCCTCTTCGACGAACTCCAACAATCAGTCGGTGACTCTTTGGTGAGTCCCAGGACAATCCAGGATACATGGGGTAGATTTTGGACTTTCCAAGACACTTTTTTTATTTTTTTTATTTTTATTTTTTTTAAACTTAGGGTCTACGGGCAAATTTGTGCATATCTCGACTAATTTCTGGGATCTTGAAGTTAACGATCGGGTAAAACTTCCAGTGGTGCTAGGGAGACTTGAACTAATAACTTCTGGGGAGCAAACCTAAGGTTCTATTAGTTGAGCTATCCGTTAGGATTGTTTCCAAGAAACCTCATTACCCATTTTCAACTAATCTTTCCAAACAAGGTCTGCTCCTTTTCCTTCCCTCTTAGATTGCTTTCCATGACTTGATACTCATGAATTTCTAGCTGTATTGTGCCCTTAAAACAATTCTCAAGTTGCTCTTTTAATCCACAAAAGGTTTGATCCATAATTGAATCTTCTTCACCCATTATTATCATTGTCTATTTTTCTGGATTGTTTTTCTCATTCTTAATTGTTGAGCTAAGTTTGTTTTAGGACCTAAGTCTACGGTTTCATGTTTGGAGGGAGGTGGTCTTTGCTCTAGTTGTTGCACTAATTCAGATTGTTACTTATCTTTCCCTCTTCTCCCCTCTTTTATAAAAAAAAAAAAAAAAATGTATCTACATCTCCCAATTGTTTCTTTTCATAATCACTCTGTGTTGCGTGCATTTGTGTAGCTGTTGTCTTATGATACCTTGGTAGCGTTTGTTTGGGGGATTTAGGGATGGGATTGGATTCCTAATTCTGTCGGATTCATAAATCCAAAATTTGATAATAACAAAAAGAGAGTGGATGAGCAATCCCTTCAGATTGCTAATCTCCCAAAATGGGGTATAAACCATCCATGGAGGATGTGGTATTATTTATTCCCCAACCGCGGATTTGCTTCTTGTCAAAATTTAAAGGTCTAAAATTATTTTTTGTCATATCTCATGTTAAATCATGTCTTTTATTCTACTTTATATCTTATCAACCAAACACTAAAATAATCCCACATAAAAAATTGATCCTATGTTATATCCAATTTCATATATTATTCTATGGTATTTCTTATTCCCTATCATCCAATCCCTCCAAGCGAACATGCCACTAATACTTTACATAGTAGCATGGATCCTCTACAAGCACCCCTACTGGATGTGGCTCAAATTTTTATCGGACTTCAAAATGAATTAATGATTATCCAAGTTGAGGTAACTGCAAATGGGCAAGAGAGGGGGGATTTTGCTACCATGCTAGAGAATCTTGACCCCACTGTCCATCAGATGTTTGATAATTTGCACGTAGTTGACAATAACCATGCTAGGAGATGTGGTCAGTTGCACAACAGGTATGACCAAGGTTTTAAGGCTAATGATAGAGTTCGTTGTCATTTCCCTGGTGACAATGAGGTCCTTACTTAGAGGTGTCAAACGTTCCGTCAGTGCCGTTCCGTGCCAAAATCTTCCGTGTCAAACGTGTTTCGTGTCGTTCCGTGCCGTGCCATTTTATTTATTCGTGCCGTCACGTGCCGTGCCAAACGTGCTTCATGCAGTGCTGTGTCGTGCCGTGTCATTTTTACTAACTGTGTCGTGCCGTATCGGTCCGCTT
>QLOD02000029.1:22162149-22172826 GCA_003260245.2 Sideroxylon spinosum | reverse complement strand
TTTTTGGGGAATGAGTTATGTTGGCTTAGAGTTTACATTTGTCCAATACAAACGGTGGGAAAAAAAATTAAAAATATGTACTTATAATATTCAATTATAAAATAATTAAAAATTACGTAGCGTATCCCCATACCCGTATCCGAATTCGGATTCACATCTGCATATCCTCTATTTCTAGACTTGAGGTGTCTGACACCTAGATTCGCACCCGCATCCGATTCCCGCACCAGAGTCCGAGCAACATAGGTTAAATCCAATTTCTCACCCTACCCTATATAATGTCTCTTGGTTGATAATTCTTCAATAGTTGTCAAAGAGAGGTTATAAGATTCGATGTGATGTTATTTCCAAGGATGTGGGGCACGTCATTCCAAGTCGACTATGCTTATTTGACCTTGATGTCACCATTCGGAGAAGAGAAAATTCTTTCTCCCTTGTATTCAAGGGAAGGATGATTATTCTTCATCCTCCTCCCCTAAAATCGGTTGTTTCGTACAAAGCAAGTTTAGTTGTGGAGAAAAAGGGGATTGCATATCATCAATCTCAGGGAGTTTTGATTGTGAAATTCTTAACGAGTTAGTTGTCTTTGCTCTAGTCCTTAAGTAAGCTTCTTTCGGCCCCCAGCTTGATATTCCCGCAGAAGCCCAAAATGTGCTTTAGGAGTTTCATCATGTCTTTCCCTTTGAGATATCCAACATGCCATAAATTTGGTCTCAGGATCTTCCCTCCCACACTTACCTAATTATAGAATGAACCCTTTTGAGCATGTTGAACTTCAACTAGAAGTAGGTGAGTTACACCACAAAAGGGTTTGTTCTTAAGAACGTGAGCCTTTGTGCAGTCTCAACATTGTCATAAGTTTGCTTACTTAGGAAAGAAAGTTTGTATACCAAGTGTGCATTCTTCTTGGATAGGGTTTCCTAGCTTGCTTTCATTGTTTTCTCTAAGGGCATTTCTACCAACCTTCAAAAAGTTCAAGTTATTGTGGATTGGCCTTAACCTTGATCTGTCCGTGATGTTGGGAGCTTTGATGGATTAGTGACTTTTTATTGTCGTTTCATCAATGGTTTCAACACCCTTACGGCATTTTTTATTTAAGTATAGACAAAATGAGTCTCTTTGGTTCACTAAAGTTGCTAGAGCTTTTGAAAATGAGTATGATGTTTCAAGCTTAGGCATTGATGGAGTTCTTAGTTAGGATCGTCACCCCATTGCCTATTCTAGAGAGAGATTGAATGCCTCCAAGCAAAGGTATTCTACTTATGATAAGGAGTTTCACGCCGTTGTGCAGGCTTTGTACCATTGGCATCATTACTTGCTTCCCGAAGAGTTTGTTCTATACTACTATAATAAACATCTTCATTACCTAAGCTCTAAGAAAAAAGTCAACTATAGGCATGGTCATTGATTTGAGCATATCCAGGCCTAAACGTTTGTCCTCAAATATTGAAAGGGAGTTGAGAATCAAGTAGCTCATGCTTTGAGCAAACGAGTCTCTTTATTGTACATTATAAGCATCAAATTCATCGGCTTTGAGCAACTCAAGGAAGAATATACGTCTTTTCCTGACTTTAAGGAAGTCATTGTTCAATTGCTCTGTGGTCAACTAAATTCCACCTTGGTTTTTGTCTTTAAGATAGATACCTGTTTCAAGTAAATAGACTTTTGTCTCTAGGACTTTTGTAAGGGATTTCATCATTTGGAGATCTATGTTGGAGGTCTTTGCGGGCATTTTGGATACCACAACATATGAGAAAGTTTCTATTAACCAAGCTTGAAGAGGGATGTAGCTAAGATAGTTAGCCAATGTTGAACCTGTAATTTGGCTTTCATTAAATTGTTAAGTTATATAGACGTATAAGATATGGTGTCTGATTAGAATGTTTGTTTTACTAGGCATTTCGTGGGCACTCTTTGGTACTTGGTTGGTAATGAGCTCAAGTCCTCCACTGTATATTATTTTCAAACTAATGATTAGACTGAATTTGTCAATTGAAGTCTAGGAGAGATCCCTAGTCTAGGAAAACCATATAAATTGAGATTGGATCCTCTCCACTGCTTAGCTTGCTTGCAATAGCTTTATGAATACGCAAATACGCATTTAGCGATGAGTCTATTTAAGGTTGTGCATGGTTATTGGCTTAGAAAATTTACACCTTATTTTTATGCCGCACATACTTATGTGTCATGATTGTGAGGTATTTGGCCAACACTTGCATGATTCGCATCTTGAGATAAAAAACAAATGAAAGCTAGAATGCCTCTTACATTGTTTTTGCTGATACATATAATAGGCACATTGAAATTCGAGTTGGGGATTTTGTAATGGTTCGAATTAGATCGGAACGGCGTCGATCGACACCTCTTTCAGATTGCAACCTCAAAGTGTTGATTCATTTAGAATTTTAACACAAGTTGGTCCAAATGCTTATTTCATTGATATATCCCAGAGTTTGGTTTTAGCTCTACCTTTGACGTTGATGACTTGGTTGACTTTACTGGCCACAACATTCCCCAAATAATCTTTTTTCCCCTTCTAATCATCCTGATATGGACCATTCCATTCCTCAGTTCAGAGCTACTTGTTTCGCTGGTTGGCCACCTAAAGATCTCCCGCCCTATCTTTGAGTGGCTTGATCCTGATTTCTAGTTCTATCAAAGCACTAGGAGATTGATTACAATAGCCTATGGTTGCTACTCGATAGAGTCGAATTTCTTTTACTTGGGAGAACTGATGGATCATTAGATACATTGCATAGTTATTATTGGATTTATCCTGATTTACAGTCCATGTAGATGGAGTGAAATGGGTAGAGAAGAAGAGAGAAGGAAAAAAATTTTAATCTATCATTTGTTTGTGAGTTTTTCTAGGAAAGAAAAAAAAAAAAAAAAAAAAGAGAGAGAGAAATAGGAAGAAAATTTAGTGTTACAATTTTAAAAATTTCTATCCTCTCAAAGTAGTCGGAAATGGAAATAAGAGAAAAGTGGATTAATGAAACTTTCAAAATGACACGTGTGTCCATAAAATAAAGAATAAGAAGAAGAAAAAAAAAAAAAAAAACAATTATAAACATATCCTAGATCTAAATAAATTAACAATCCTCAAACACCTCAAATGATTTAATTGTAAAAGAACAGTATATACTTTTTTGTCTTTCCATTTCTTTTTAACTCACAAACAAAAAGGAAGAAAATTACTATCCTTTCTTTCCTGAAGTTACAAACAAATAGAAAAAACTATTATCATTTCTCTTACTTTCTCTTCTCTCCTAACTAATGTTTTTTTTCTTTTATTTCTCTCTCCTAAACTTACAAATAAAGCATTACAATTTTCCTATGAGTCAATATCTATTGGTTTATTCAAGATGATGCTGAGTTTTTCTTGTATTAGCCTATATAATTTCACGTTGGATCTCGTGACCCGATGGGTGAACTAATGAATCAAATGCAACTTGCATAAACCAACCATGCGCCCTAATCAGAGTCATACAACTACCTTGGAGCAGCCATCCATGATAAATAATAATAAAATGATAATAACTAAGTTTCAGTCAAATCAGGCATCAGTACTCTAAAGTAAAGCTCAAAATAATATTTTGGCCTTATGATCTTTACAACCATATCTGATAAATTCAGATTAATACATCTCCATGTAAATAAATAATAAAATTAGATCTATTAAACAAATCTAAACATGGCAGGGTCCATTTATGTCTCAAGCTCTGCACCTGCAACACAGTCTATAGGGATGTGAGCGATAATCCATGTCTACCCACGAAGCCTAAATATAAACATATAAAATATGTAACAATAATAACTACATATAAACGGCATAACACCAGTGCCATGAATCATTGATATCTGAATAACCGCATACCATCATAATATGCTAATGTCAATAGCATAAGATATCCTCTCATTATCGTTTCATTATATGTCTATCATTCTTCATCATTACATCAAAACCATGGACTGGACACTCTTCAAGACTGACCCGTGATTAGTGAGTACAGTCCAAATCAACATTGTCTTTTATTAGTCAACACCCAACGAACACGATGAACTGGGTTGTCATCGTTTATGAGCTTGGACTCAAGGGTCACGGTTTGCCAAATCATTGTCGTTGTTTATGGATCACTGCCCAATAGTCACGATACACCAACTATCTGCATCGTATTGTAGAATACTAGCATATTGGCATGATAACCAAATTTTGTGCAAGTTCAGGGACTCTCAACCCAAGAGTATTTATGTACCCTTCTATTTCCAGTATCGTCTAACCCCGAAATTACCACATCATTCACGTTTCATTTATCTCTTTCTATTACCATTATTATCAAAAATCATATCATCGTAATCAACAATATGCATTCTAATAACATTTTGTAAATATAACCATCTCACCGCTGTTATCAAATCATAAGCATATTTCCTTCACTCGCATTATTCACAAGCTTCTAGTTAATTTCATCTTTACCTCGTAAAGACCTTTAAAAAAACTAATGGTTGAACTTTAGGGTAAGAGAACTTTATTTTAGAACCAAAATAAAGAGGAAAACCATTCTGGAAGAGGGGTCCTGTGCTTACAGAGGTTCCCTTCCATGAGCTTGGCTTGGTCTCTGGGCATGGGAACCCGTACACCTAGGTTTTGGCCAGAAGCTTTGGTTCGTTGCTCTGGTTTGTCTGTTTTTGGTTTCCAAAATTTTGGAAAGTGTTTTTGATGTTTAGGAAACCATTTCTTTAGTTTTGGTGTTCAGTTTTCTTCCTTAAACGCATATAAACTCAATCATGTAAATTTGGATTTCATGGACTATGGAGCCAAATTCAAACTTACTATTCATCATCTTCCTCATGAACATATACATGCATATAACTTGTATCAATCCACTTCTTAGACATCCAAACTTTAAAGTAAACACATAACTAGCATCATAACATCTCTAACATATCATATATGTAAATAGAATGGATTAAATCCTTACTTCAAGCATTCAAAAGAAAGAAACGGGATAACAATAGGTTTGCAAGAAAACTTCGAGAATGTTGGGAATCCTCACGCGCTCAATCTATCGATACTAACATCATAATAATCACACCAATGTGTTCAATACAACTATAATTTGAAGAATTTTAAGGTTAATTTTGTTCGATTGAGGGTTGGAAGACCTACAAAGCTTCAGTTTCGTTCTTTGTTTATAGCTCTTCCCTACCAAACATATACTACATATAAATATGAATATATATATTATGAACCTTTAGAATGAAGGGAAACAAGGAAAAAGAAAGTGGTAGCCCGGGTAAGGTGGCTACCCGCTCCCCTCACTCATAGGCTAAGACAGGGACGTGGCCAAGTTCGGTGTGCAGTGAAGAAAAACTAGGACGACTTAGAGTTTATTGACATCGCCTCCCCCAGGCACCCGGACACAGAGGGGCGTTTGCCCGGGGTACGACCTCCATGCACTCGGGTTCCTCTTCTCATTCCAAAATAGCTAATTGTTGAACTCAGCTCTAAACCTCGATCAATTTGATCCACTAATCCATCATTTTATCATTATTATCTTATTAATATAATATAAAAATACTGGTTATTAAATATAAAGTATTGTTATTTACTGTATTGATATGGTTGATATTTTGATTTTGATAATGAAATGGCTTGTGATTTGGTTTCCCTTCTCCCCTTTGTGTTGTTCTCCCTCCTTGGATATTTCTTCTCTTCCTTGGCTATTTTGTTCTCTATTTTGGCTTAGTTCTCTGCTTGGTTCACATCACTTTGTGTCTTGGTAAGTATACAACCTTTTACATAGCTAGCCCCCTTCAAGCTGTTTCTTCTTTGTTAAGTTACCAATTATCCCAAAAACTTAAGTTTTTAAGAGATTGATCTAACAATATATATCAAGTTATTTCAATATTTCCTCTCACGTGCAATCCCCAATTTGCACATGACTAGAGACAAATAAACCAAATCGAACAAAATGCATCAACACAAGCAAATAAAGTGCACAATAATAAATAGGGAATAATGAGATTCGAACTTAGGACCTCCTAGAACCAGAGCTCTAATACCATGTTAAGTCACTAATTATCCCAAAAACTTAAGCTTTTATGATACGGGTCCAACAATGTATATCGAGCTATTTTAATATTCTTTTTATCTTTCGAGCTATTTTAATATTCTTTTTACCTTTTTTCTTCTTCTTCTTCTTCTTCCTTTTTTTTTTTAAAATAAATCAGGTAATTTCTATTGGTTAAACTCTCATTTCTTGCATCCTTTAGCTTTATTTGGAACGTCTTCTCGTTTAATCATATTGTTTCCTTCTTTTTGTTATTAGCTTAGGTAATATATTTTGCATAGTTGTCAGATGGAGCTGGAACTTTGCAATTTGGCTTTGTTGCACGGATAAAGATTATGAAGAATGTTACACGCATTTGTATTTGATATATATTGCTGTTATCTAAGTCAAATTTACAATTTTTTTCATATAAAACCTGATGAATAAGGTGCATTCTGACATGTTCTAGCAGGGCTTTCTGTAGTTATGTTTATTTAATGTTTTCGCTGTGTTTATTGAAGTGGCTGAATTATATCATGACTTTGCCTCTCTCACAGCTGAAGTTATGGAGTCACTGAATATTCCCAAGGGAGTACGTCGCGTTCTTTTCCGAACATTAAACAGTGACAGGTAAATACATGACAGATGTTTTGCGGCTTTTAAGAGTCTTACTTGTCTTAGTCTGCCTCTGATTCAAGTTTACCTTCTTTTGTTTATAGATATTGGCAAATAACCATACCTCTCAAAAAAATAACACAGAAGATATTGGCAAATAGGCACCTGGAAAAAATTTGGTGGGAGTATGAAATTATAGGTGATATGGGAAGCTAGGCATCTTATGTTGAATTACAAATTGGGAACCCTTGAAGTTATGTTTGGTGCTTTGAACTTGTGAGTAGGAGTGGGAATTCCTCTATTTGCTATGTCCTTTTTGATCTAGGAATGAAACAATAAATTCTGTCTCTTAAGGAATATTGAGTTCCCAAATAAAAGCTCACATCTTATGGAATTGTGATACAATGATGAAATATAAATATAAACAATTCCCATTCTTATTCCTTAACATACCAAACATGGTAATTCCCTTAACTTCATTCCTATTCCATTCCTCTTTCCCATCACCTTTCCTGTTCCCAATGTTACCAAATATAGCCTGAGGGTTTATGGTTCATTAAGTGCATGGCCTCTGGGATGATGTTTTTCTTTCTGGAACTAATCACACGATAAGATGTTCATCACTATTAATGGTTAAATCATGAGTTTCTAGTAGTAGCAAAAATGAAGAAACCAACCATAGCACCTTCGATGAACGTGAGGATAAGACTTTTGATAAGCAGCAAGTTGTTACCTCCCCAGTTCTTTTTTCTATCCTGAATGATTGTTCTACTGTATTTTTGTTCTATTTCAATATTTAGTCACCGCCTTGTGCACATAATGAGTTGAATTAAAGGGCAGAAAAATTTGCCGGGCTCACAAGCGAGCTAACTTATATATAACTTCCAGGCGGCTTATGTGGAAAAGGGAGTTTGATACAAGCTATGTGGGATTCATGAAAGATGGTGCACAATGGTTGGTGAAGAACACTGACGTCAAACTCGTTGGTAAGGACACCATTAATAAATACACATTTGTGCTGGTGGGGCATGTAATAGGTAGGCATGTGTAATCTGTATCTCAATCATTTATAGGTAGGCATGTGTAATCTGTATCTCAATCATTTGCGAAGTCTTACTTGTGAAAAAAATTAAAAAAAAAAAAAAATCAAATCTTGGAAAATTTTCTTGGTCTAAATAATCCTTTGAAATAATGTTTTTCAAAAACATTGTAACTTTCCTGGAATTTGAATAGTTTTATGGAAGAACCACGTAGCATTTCAATGTTAGAGTTCATCACCTTGTATGGAATTATTCAGAAAAAGAAAAAAAATTATTTCATATTTCAAGGTCATAATCGGTTTCTTTACAATGAGATACTTCTAAAGATTTCACACATCATTTTGAGATGTAATTTTCCAAAGGACTTCCATGCATATGTAATATGTTTACATTATTGCTATGTTCAAATTTATTTGTTTAATCCAAATTCAAGGGGAAATACATTAGAATTTCACACAACGATAAACTTTTAATGGATACTTTTCTTGATTGATATAATTTACATTTCTGTTCTATTAACTTGCGAAAGGAATGGTTATACTGATGACTGAACTCTGTATATGTTTCTTGCAGGGATTGATTACTTATCTGTTGCTGCCTTTGATGATCTGATTCCGTCTCATCTTGTTTTCCTAGAAGGCAGGGTAAGAAAATATATCTCTAAATGTGTTCAGTTTTTGTATTTCGCTTGTGGCAATTCTTTTCTCATTCTACCTTGAAATAATTCTTGTAGCTGTTTCAGTCACTATTATAGCTGTCAGGCACACTGGCAGATCCACATGGAGCCAAGTGTGGTGAAGGCTTACGCTAGATTTTTTTTTTTTTTTTTTAAATTATTCGATATAAAAAAGTTATAAATATTTATTAAAAAAAGAAATTGGATGTGTTTGGAGGCACATCTTTTAGTAACTTCTGGTATTTTTTTTACTAAAGTTGCTAGTTGCAATTTTTGGTGTGTTTGGTGAAACAAGTAATAATTTTTAGTAATTTTTTTGCAAATTTTGGGTGTTTGGTAAAATATTTGACGACTTTTAATAATTTTTAGCTACTTTTGGTAACTTTTAGCAATTTTTGACAATTTTTAGCAATTTTTGGCAACTTTTGTGTGTTAGGTAAAAATTTTGGTAACTTTTGAATAGAGCGAATTAATGTAACAGAGCTAAAAAGTGGCAAAAGTTAGTGTTTTGTCAAACACAAACTCTACAACTTTTTTTTCTGATTTTTTGTGCTTCCAAACGTGGTCTTTATTCGAGGGTGGTTGAGTGGATTGAATGATTGTTTGATGACACAAATTGAAAGAGACATATTTGAAACTATTGACAATAAAGTTATTTGAAACGTTTTCAGAATATAAAAGAATGAAGTGAATCGTTATAACGTATTTTGTTAATTTGAAGATTATTTTGTGTAAAAAATATTTGATCTCAATGTATAGTATTTTGTATTTTATCATATTTTATGTATTTGTTTGGAATTTAAAATTTTATTTGTGATTTGAGGCTAAGCTGATCCAAATTCTTGGGTCGGCCACTAGTCAGGCATAGTTTTGATTTTCATTAATCTGGGATTTTGTTATTCCTTGACAATCTACTTTCTTTCTTGACTCTATAACTACTGAATTAATCCTGATTCACTACTTATAGATAGAATTATTGGTGAAAGTTGCTGTATTCACGACGTTTGCCATTCTGTAGCTTGAGAGTTGCAGTCCTCATAAATTTGTTTAAACTTACTGTAGAATGCTTTAGTTGATGAAAATGGTCCATGTTACTCCAATAGTGCTAAAACAATGGAATGATTGCCATTTCAAAATTCTTGCAGTAAATGAATCCATGTTCTAGTTCAATTTTATGTCCCATAAGGTCATATGATGGAAGAAGATAATTTACACAAGATAATTCACTTATTGGTCGTCTACCTAGAGTGGTTTTTAACTTATTTTGTTTCGTTTTGGTTTCTATATGCTCACGGGATAAAATGGCATCATGTTCCCCTCTTACTGCATCAGGTGATTATTGATTGGTCCCAGGTGCAGCAATTTCTAATTTTCTGATATATATATATATATATATATATTACCATCCCTCTTTTGTATCGTATGTACAATATTTGATTTATTGTTGCTAATCTAAGACAATTTGTTATTTTCATTTTAATAGAAAAGAGTAGTATTGTATTGACGCTGCTAAAAATGCTCTAGGAAATCATTCTTGTTGAAGGCCTGAAACTCAATGATATCCAACCTGGAATATATGACGTCCATTGCTTGCCTCTGAGGTTACTTGGTGCTGAGGGCTCACCTATAAGATGCATCCTTATCAAGTGATATCATTCTCGTAAGTTTATATTTAGTGGATTTATGAAATTCCTGAAGTCATTTGAATAGAATATATTCAGCATGTTCTTCTAAATTACATGTCAAGACCGAACTCTGTGGCACATATTTATTAAGAATTAGATTTGTGTGTGCGTGTTTTTTTTTTTTTTCCTCTCTTTTGTGGGTGGGGGGGGGGTGCTGGTAACTTGCATTTGAAATTACGCTTCATTTGGATAAACATGGATTTTGAATAAATGGATTTCAGACTAAACTTTTAAAAAATACGAGGACATTTACCATTATTACAAAATTGATCACTATTTTGTTATGATTTTTGTACAACTTGAATAATTAATACTTTCAGAAATTTGAATATCTAATTTTACGTGGTGGTTTCTGATCCATCATTATATATCATGTCCATTCTCTCAATTTTGAGTTGAAATTCACAGCAAATCTATTGTTGAGTCATTCTTCATTAATAAGTAGGGCAAATCCCTTCCTTACAAATCCATAAATACAAATGCTACCTGAAAGTTATCGTAACAAATCTTGGGTTCTGTAATCCCTAACATCGTCTTGCATAATTGGAGGTAATGTAACGAGGAGGTACATAGGAAAAATAAAATTAAAAATTTTTGCCAGCTGCCCT
>QLOD02000029.1:22004388-22029678 GCA_003260245.2 Sideroxylon spinosum | reverse complement strand
TTTTTTTTTCTTTTTTTCTCTCTCTTCATTTTGGTTGGAACCAACGACTAAGATTGGGTTTGATTAAAAAAAAAAAAAGGGAGAGCTATATATATTTTTTTAGTCGACCGTCAATTAATTACTAAAAATTTTGTTTTTTTATTCTTGGAAAGAATAAAAAAATTAGGTTTTTTTATAACTACCTTTTTAATTTTTCATTAATTTAATATTTTTATCTTTCAATATTTAAAACAAATTTAAAATACAAGATTATAAATTTGATCGTTTTAGAAAAATTAAAGAATTAGTAACTGGTAATAAAGTTATTAGTTTTTCCCTAAACACATTCGAGTGTGGAAAAAAAAATGTTTTTTTTTTCGTAGTTGAGTATCAACTATCTGTTGAAAAACTAGATTTTTTTTATTTAGATTGAAAAAAAAAGTTAATTTTTTAATAACTTTTTTTTTGAGCTTTGTATTAATTTGGAAGTTCCGTCTTCTAATATTTAAAATAAGTTTAAAATTTAAGATAATAAAATTAATTATTTTAAATAAATCAAAAAATTCATAATGATAGTAGAATTACTAACTCTTTTTTTTTTTTTTGGTTCCAGGATAGGATGTCCCTCACCTTAAGGGACCTAAGGCCGAAGGTAATAGAAAATTGGAAAAGAATTCAGAATTGGACACATCTTTCTCTTTGTCCTACGCGTTGAAGTCGTCATCACCGTATTGTGAAGTTTGAAGATTACCCCGAAATAGTTGGTGTACTCAGGTCGATTATAAAATTTTACGAACCCCAACTGAAAATTAAATATCGTACAATAAAAATCGATTATGGTTATCACATATTAAATTTTATTTTTTAAGACATGCTTGTTTTCGGTGTAATTGATGAGAATTTTTATACCTTATTATATTTTAAAGTGAGGATAACAATTATATCGAGAATAACGATTATCATTATATAAGAGTAAATTATTATTTATAAGAAGGGAAATAATGAAAAATAATGTAAAATTTATATATTTTTCTCATTATTCCATGAACGATTTCTTTATACATCTGTGAAACGTTGACAACGTTTTTCCATAAATAATTATAATATATATTATAAGATAATAATTTATTTAATCATCTTGAAATTAATTAATTATAAAATTATTTTATCAAAATTATATTTAATAAAAAATAATTTAGCATTAAATAATTTATTTTATTTTATTAAATTAATATTATCGAAATATCAATTTATGATTAAAATTATCTATTTTATCAAATAAAATTATTTGTAATAAATGATAATTGCTTACTAAAATGATTTATTTTATCAAAAGTTTTTACTAAATAAAAATTATTTTTCTTGAATAATTATTTACTAGCTTATGTACTGTATTAATATAATATACTAAATTAATAATTTATTTAAAGAAACTAAAATTGGTTATTTTATTAATTTATTTTATGAAAATAAAAATAATTTTCAACAAATAATAATAATTTATTATTAAATTACTATTAAAATATTAATCTATGATAGATTATTTTTATAATCAATATCTTTATTTAAAATAATATATTTTATTAAAATTAATTACTATTAAAATAATAATTATTACGATAATTGATTTTATTATAATATTTTACTGAAATTAAATGTTAACTTTTTACTCCTTAGTCAATTTATCCTCGTTTCAAAAATTATTAACTTTCTTCCTTTCAAAATTTTTAACATTTCAAATATAATACAATTATTATCAGATAATATATACTTTCTCAATCTAAATATAACTATCATAAATTTTTTAATTATTATTAGGATAATTAGCCTTATAGTATATCGTTTCCAAATTTTCACTTTGCACCAAATATTCTCTTAAATAATTGAAACTAAAATTAAATAAAAAAAACTTTATACAGTAACCAAACTGATAGAATTGGTATTATTATTTAACTGATTAAATATCAAATTCCTCACACCTATGGATTAATTGATTCTTTTTTTGAAAGTAAACTGATAAAATTTTACTGACTAATATGCATCGTTTATCGGATTTTTATTATCTAAATAACTAAAATCAAATAAAAAAAGATTCATATCGAAACCATTCCGAAGTAATCGATTATTAGAAAATCATGCAATTAAGCAAAAATGAAAAAAAAAGAAAATTGCATACCAAACTTACGTGGAAACCCAAGATGGGAAAAACCACGGGTAGAGGAGAGGAATTTTATTATATGGAGAACTTGATACAAAAGTGAAGAAAAAATTGTATGGTGCAAAAAGAGATTGTGCATATATAAAACCCTATTTTCAAAGTACATACAAAATCCTAAACAGGTCAACCGGTTTATACCGCGAGGGCGGAGCCCCTGCACTCCCGTGGAATCAGTGGTGGGCTTCGAGATCAGGCCTAATAGCCCAATCCCTCCGCTACCACCATAGAGCTCCAAAAAAAAAATTCTCATTTTAAAATCCCACCGCAAACTTTTCATGTCGTATCAAAATTGAATTCGAGTCACACACTCTTACGTTGATTTTATCGATTAATCGATTACCAACTGCATCTCTTACACTCCTACCACGAAAAACGTACTTGTCTTGAAAAGTTTTTGCAAAATTAATGCTAGTAAAAAATCTTACCTTTTTACTGTTGTTATATGTAACTTCCCCATTTAATAATAGAAAGTTATGAATTTATGCTTAAGAATTTATTATAGTTTGAAAAAATAAGAAAGTTTATTGATTAGAGAACTGTAGAATTGTAATCTCTTGGAAAAAAAAAAAATTTACAAGCTCTAGCAAGCTAATTAATCTCGACAAGAGCCTTTATTTATTCGTTTGTTTATTTATTTTTGTTTTAAGAAGGTAGTCTGTTATAAAATTTATTGGTCGATTATAAACCCATCAATTTTTAAAGTATAACTTATTTACAAATATATTATAGTCATTGCCAACCTATTCTAGTAACATATTATTTTTAAATTATTATTTCACAGAAAAGTATATCAACTTTCTTCAATTAGTTTTAACTTTCACCAATTTTTTGAATAACACATCAAACACCAAATTTTCTCTAATTTGATTGCATTCTTCTCTTGTTCCTTTTTTTTTTTTTTTTTTGTCTGGCTTTTTTTTATGCTCAAAACAGGCACACTGTGTTAAATGATTAATTTACAGTTAAAATTTATTTTTATAATGTTATTTTTTCGTAAGTGAAAATTCTTATTAGGAAAATAGTAATATGAAATTAATCATTCTAATGTTAAAATAATGTATTTCAGAAAGGGCTCATAGCACAAATAATTGATACTTGCTGTAACATTAATATCAATTGATTTGTCATTTAGATTTCCCTTCTTATTATTCCTTCTTATAAAAACTCTTAATGCATCATTACATGCAAGTACAAAACTATTTGGTGCATCGTAAATGACCTACCGAAATGGTTAAGGATTGTGGTATAGATTTAATGGTTTGAAAATATTGGACCATTCTATTTTTTGAGATTGGGACTTTGTTTAACTAAACAGGCAGTTTTTTTTTTTTTTTGATCCGTTTAATTTAAACATATTTGCATATTTAAATTTTAAGTATTTATATATTATTTTATTTATATTTTTATAAAATATTTGTTTTAATAAAAGTTTATTTATTTTTATAATTTTAAAATTATTTTTTAGTTAAAAATATAATATAATTTTTATAATCAATTAAATTTCAATTACCTAGGTTTGATTTTTTAAAAATTAATATGGTTCAATCCGACACCAACAACTATTACAATATTTACTGCTTAACGAATAAATAAAACTACAAAAGTTTATACCTCAAATCCATTTAAAAAAAAACTCTCAAACATTAGTTTATTATTTTTAAACTCATATTATCAAATACCTCAAAACTTTTATCAACTCATAATATCTAAACATTTCAAAACTCATGGTTTGAAAGTATCACAAAACCCATATTTTAAGACTCGCAAGAACCTTCTTAGGGTTTTTTTTTTTTTACAACAAAGAAGTTAGTTTAAATATATATATATATATATATATATATATATTTACCTTTTTGTATTTAAGAAGCTAATTTTATCTATATCATGCATAAAAATCAAGGATGCTTATCAAAATATATTAGCAAATTTGACATAATAAATTTCTCAATTTGCGTAATTTTGTTACCAAACAAAACCTTAATAAATATTAGAATTTTATTAATTCCAAAACCGGCCGGCAAGTTTTTGGAAGGAATTTCAAGAAGAGGTTCCAGGTATATTTAGAGGATCTAGGCGCAAGTTGAAGGACTATGCCGACGTGGTGTTGGATTGGAACAGGGAATTGTCCAGTGGTGGGTCTCCTGCAAACCAATTAAGCTCTGAACACGTAATTGGGCTTGCGCAAAGGGGCAGTACTCTCATTGGCTGCAGTTGCTCTTGTATTTGTTTGCATTGACGTAATTTCTTCCGTCATATATTTTTTACCCATTCTCAAGACTCCACGGTTTACCGCCGGAGTCTTCTTTGGCAGACCAGGGTGCTTAGATGTTTTAGTTTGACCAGAGAGGGAATTACGCATGGTTTATGTAGATTATGACCTTTTCACGATTTCTATAGTTTTATTAATATTTTAATATTTTTATTAAAATATTTTATATATAAGAAATTGACCCCTTTTTTAAATATTAATCTCCTACTAATTCAAGATCTGTTATTCGAGCTTTCATAGTTTTATTCTTCAATTGACCATGAGAAAATCATTTCTTTTTTTCCTCTACCTCTCAATCAAGAAAAAGAACCAATACCATCTGACGATGATATAATTTCATGATCTTCGATCCAAGTCTTGGAGAACTTGATCCGCCAAAAAAAAAAAAATAGATATCTGTCTACTGTAAACATTGAAGTGGTGCCTTTCAAAAACTCTCGTATACTTAAATTAGCAGAGAATTTCAAGTAATAATCTTTTGGCAGAGTTTTTCTATATTAAGGAGTTTCTTACTTCAATGAACAAGTCGTACCCTTTCTTTATAGATGTCTATCTAGGAGAGAACTTCGAATATAAATTAATTGGAATTGGTAACTTACTAAACAAATGCTTATCTATTTATGGGATTTAATGTGATCCAGTAAATCTTGCCCCCCAAGTATAGACGTGAATCTTGTCACCAATTACAGACTGTTATATCCCAGCTGGTAAGAGTAGTTGATTTATAAGCGAGAATCTTGAGGTATTAAAAATCACACCCATCAAATGCTCTCGATTCCTGTGGTTTTGCTAAGCGGGACAAGAGGATCTAAGGATTAGCTTCTCTATAAGCCGTATGCATATTTTCTGTTCTACTTTGTTCGACTTTGTGAGTGGTCTCATGAACCAAACAGTTATATTTAAGAATCATGGTTTACTCTTCTTTGGCCTCTTGAGCTCTTGGTCTGCTCGGTGTTGTCAGCCGAGTAGAACTTTTAGTGCCGTTGGCTTCTGGTTTGCTCAATCTCATGAATCGAGGAAAGCTTCTGGTGCTTGTAGGCTTCTGGTCTGCTCAGTCTCATATACCGAGGAGAGCTTCTGGTGCCCGTAGGCTTCGTTTTACTTTGTCTCATGAACCAAACAGAGCTTCTGGTGCCTATAGGCTTCTATTCTGCTTGACTATTCGGACTCTCTAGTTGGCTTATTCTACTACTTGGCCTACTCGACTATTCTGTTTTGTTCGGCCGTTCTATTCTATTCTACTCTACTTGGTCATCGTCCTCCATTCAACCTTTTGTTCGGCCTGCTATATTCGATTGTTCTATTCAGCCTACTCTGTTCTGTTCGGTTATTCTATTCTGTTCAGCCATTCTATTCTGATCAGTTTACACTATTTTAGCCTGTTCCGTTATATTCCACCATATAATACTACATCCACTCATTCAAATGAAGGGCTTAGATTATAATACCATGATCAAATGAACGTCCATAAACTCGATCTGGGGGGTACTGGAGCAAAAGGAATCTCTTTTCATAGATAAAGGAGTGATGTTTAGTTCTTAATCTATTTAATGCTGAGATTGTGCAGATCGTCCCATCGTCATCGTCATCATCAGGGCTTCTCTCTAATCTCGTACTATAAGGTAGGGTTGCCACGTGGCGTAGGGTCTAATCAGGTGGAGAAAGAGACATATGAGGCTACTGTGGAAAACTCAAGTTTTCTTGGTAGGATCAAGCTTCCCATACCCTAGGCTACAATTCTTGAATGAAATCAAGCTGCAGTGACACAGCACGAAATAAGGATAAATTGACTTGTTTAACGACAAAACTAAAATCTTAGAATCCATAAATAAAATAGAGAGAAAAATCAAGACATAATTCTAAAGAGTGAATAATAGTTGAGTCGTATTCTAACAAAATTGTTTACAAAGTGCCCTATTTATAGGTAAAATTAATCTTAAACCCATTCCTAATTAAAATAGGAATAAAACAAATCTAAAAGAAATTAGGAAAGGTTTCCAAAAGAAACTAAGAAATTAGAAATTAGGAGAACCAAGTCCCAAAATAAACTAGGAAATGTTAAATTTAGTCTACATCATTCTCCTCCTCTTAACAAACTAACTCGTCCTCAAGTTATTTAAGGTAAAATCTAAAAACAATGGAAGACCATCACGAGTAAGCATCTTCAATGCGATTTTTGTTGTTGACAAAAGTTTCTATAATTCCAATCTAGAAGTAATCTTTATCTTCACAAGCAATAATACTCGAATTTTATTTTCTGTGCAAAATTTTCTTCAAGTGATTCTTCATGGTTGAAATATTTAGTTGTATTAACCCGTACTTTCTCAATATAATATTCATCTATCCTAGCAAAATTAATAAATTTTAATGCACTTTTATCTTTGACTTTCACTGTATCAAAACTGATAAAACCAATTTCTTCACTATTGAACAATAAATCCAAGTTGTAATACTCATCACCAAAAGAATCAATAACTTCTAATATTGTAAGAATTTTAATCTCCTCATCTTGAAGTATGGTTGGAGTTTTAATCTTCTCCTCTGGAAAACCAATTATAATTTTCTTTTCTGCCAAAAATAATTGATTTAAATTATAATTATCTTCAAACATAGAAATCTCTTTTACCTCAATATCTTCTTTAAATATATTACACTGAGGTACATGATAAGTAGGATTGTCATACCTCTTACCTCTAGGTCGAGCTGTCGCAAACCCTAAATCACCTCTATCATCAAAACTACCATCAAGATCTGTTACCATTCGTCTTCTAGGGTTTAAAGGAGTGAAATCCTCGACTGCTTTACCACGGGCAATTCCCTCGACTAGATTCAGTCTTGCATTTCTAAACTTGTTGCTGACAATTCATCATAGAACCACCATCTATGTGCTGATCTTCTCGAATCGATCATCCACCCGCTACTCTAATACTTGTATTGCCAACTGTTGTTTTTGGACTTGAGTCGAGACAGCCTACAATCTTTGATCTATGTCACGAGATTGGTCACCCCCACTACCGTCATTGTTAGTCATCGAATTATGAGACACTTACTCTGACACCACCTGACACAATGCGAAGTAAGGATAAGTTGATTTGTTCAACAATAAAGTCAAAATCTTGAAATCAGCTACGAAAATAGAGAGAAACTCAAGACATAGGTTTAAAGAATGAATAATAATTGAGTTGCATTCTGTCAAAATTATTTACAAAGTGCCCTATTTATAGAGAAAATTAATTCTAAACACATTTCTAATCAAAATAGGAACAAAACAAATCTAAAAGAAACTAGGAAAGGTTTTCAAAAGAAACTAGGGAACTAGAAATTAGGAAAACCAAATCCCAAAATAAACTAGGAAATATTAAACTTAGCCTACATCACATAGGAAATCAACTACTTCAGAACTGATGATGCCTTAAAGTTATGTCCACTTGGATGATTCTTCTCCGTCCGATCATCACTCACCTCTTCTAGTAAGCACAATATTAAAAAATATAGAAAACTAATTTTACTGAAGGAAAAATTAAAAATATATATAACTAATTGTTTTTTTAAAAAAATGAGCGGGGGCTCTTGCCCCTACTCTACTATTCCTATCTCCACCCTTGATTCCTCTCTATTTGCCGTCTCTTATTTCTCATCTTTCTCTCTCTAAAATGTTCCTCTGTCTCTTCTCTTGTTGAGCTTTACAAAGACTCACAACAACTCTTGACCTTCAAAACTTGTCTGCCTAGACCTAACCCATTTTGGGACTAGGTTCTCGACGGCTGTCCTTGCAATTTCACTTGTTTTCTTAGTTTTTAGAGGGTTTGGGTTGTTGGCATTTATTAATTTTGTTTTCAGCTTTACAGATTTATCTTTTAAAAAATTAAAATTTTGTTTATTTTTTTTTGGTAAGTAAAAAAAAAATTGTTTTTAATGTAAACGATAATATTAACTTGACATTAAATGAACGACTGAAATTCAAATTTAGGAACCTGAAATTAAAAAATAACTTTGGGCTCGATGCTTCAAAAAAAAAGATGTGAATAATGAGTATTGAACATTTCGCTTAAAATTATTCGATATTTTATTTTGAATCAAATTGCGATGTCTACAAACAAAAGCCAATGAACAAACGTACACAAGAACCACCCCTACAGAGCATGTGTATTTATTTATTGATATAGCTTGATGGCATTTCACTTAAGCAGAGTGGGAACTCAATTCTTGTAACAGCGCATTTAGATCGGAGTGAGACGACCCACCTTCTTCAACGGCCTTCTTTGCCATCTCTTTATATTCCTTGGCTCTGTTTCTCAATTCCTCTGCCTCTTCCCCCACCATAATCCTCCTCACCGCCTTCGCAATTGCTTCGCTTTTAATTACGTCAGTGGCAGTTCTGCTATTCCAATGAACAACCCCGACCCCAACCCCAGTTTTCAGAATCTCAGTCACCAGCTTCTCGTTATAGAACTGCTCTGCAAGCACCGGCCAAGTCACCATCGGAACTCCGGCGCTGATACCTTCCAAGGTCGAATTCCACCCACAATGGGTCACGAAACCTCCAACCGCTTCATGTTCGAGAATCAAAACCTGGGGAGCCCAGCCTCGGATGATCAGTCCCTTGTCCTTCGTCCTCTCCTCGAATCCCTCCGGCAACCAATTTTGGTTCTTCTCCTCTTCTTTCTTGCCTCTCCTCACAACCCAGATGAATTGTTGCCCAGAAGCTTCTAGACCAACTGCAATCTCGCACAGCTGAGAAGTATGGAAATTCGCGATGCTTCCGAAACTCACGTAAATAACGGAATTGGGCTTCTTGGAGTCGAGCCATTTCAAGCACTCATGTTCGTCAATGGAGGATTTCTTACCTCTCTCCGCTTTGTCTTCGATCTCTCTGTTGCAGAGAGAAACTGGCCCAATGTGCCAAGCCTTTCTCCCCAGAATGTTCCTGTAATGATCGGCGTAGTCCGGTTCGAGCTCGTAGAAGCTGTTGACAATCACTCCGGAGCTGAACTTGTCCGACTCTCTGACACGATTCAGCATCCTGGTGAGGTCATTCTCGGTGTCCTGTCGATCGTGAACCGACAACTGCAATCTTGTGAACTTGATTTCATGGGGCAGGTTCGGAATAACAAAGGGTTCATCATCGGACGACACGTTCCTCTGGGGCTTGTACATTGCCAAAGTTATGGCGGCACAAAGCGCGAAAAAGCTAGTCCCATGGAAAACCAACCTCGGAATCCTGAATTTGGCTGCTAAATCGGTAGCCCAGGTGAAGAACATGTCGGCCACGAGGCAACCGGGGCGACACTCTTCTAGGACTTGTTCGAGCTGGTCTTCCAACATCGTGATAGCTCGGAAGAAATTGGGGATCATGTCGTCGGAAGGAAGTTGGTCGAGATTCTCGCAACCCTCCGGAAGGCCGGCCTCAGCTGAGGGGAATTTGATGATTCGGAGACCCAAATTTTTGGTTTTATTGACTGATTTAGTGAAGTAATGAGCGTTGAGAGGGGTGGTGATTATTGTAGACTTAATGCCGCGGGCGGCGAAGAGCTTGGCAATGTCCAGAGTTGGGATCATATGGCCATGAGCCATCATTGGGAAGAAGAAAACATGAAGCTGACCCATTTTTTTTTTTTTTTTTGGGGGGTACTCTGTTCAAGGGAGCACTAGACAACTAGGAAAGGAAGTTAATCTAGAGCAAGCAATGAAAATTTTGTTAACTGAACAACGGTGATATATAGAGGGTTGAAGGAGTGAGGAGCCTTCACGTAACGAAACCCAAAAGGGAAGGTCGTAGAAAATTGGAAAGAAGGTCAGAATTGGACACTTTCTTTCTCCTACGTTGTTGAAGTCGTCATCACCATGTTGTGGAAGTCTGAAGAATACGACCAAGGATCCGTTTGGCACAGACAAAAACAACGAAAACTATGATCCGGGTAATTTTTAGACATTTGGCAACTATCAACCAAATTACGATTTTCAAAGACAAGTAATATAAATTTTAAACTTTTATATTAAAAAATTAAAGAGAAAAATCGTTCGAATTGTTTTTTTTTTTTTTTTTTACTCTGTTCCGACGGATTTATGTTAGAAATTTTTCGAAAATTATTAAAACTTTTTGACTTTTGTATCAAAATGTTTGAGAGAGAAACTTTTTCGAAGGTTTTTGGTGGTTTGTTCCGACCAATTTTGACTAAAATTTTTAGAAGTAGTTGAAATTTTTTTGAAATTGATTGAAAAATTATTAGAGTTTGTAAAATTATTATTGGGGATTGTAAAAATTTATTTGGGTTTATAAAAATTTATTGTGATTTATAAATATACATATAAATTTATAGAAATTTTATGAAGTACAAAAAAATATAAAATATGTCAAAAAATTTTAAAGATTTGTAAGAACTTTCATATGTTTTCAGAGTTTTTTTTTTTTATCAATATTAAGCGTGTTAAATATACCAAAATAGTGGGGTAATGGATGTGCTGTGAAATTTTACCAACTGACTGAGGGTACATTTGAAGATCCCCAAAAAAATCATAAAAATGTACACCAAGTGCTTGTTTCAAACCGATATCGCTTTTCTGTTGCAATTTCTTTTGTTACCGCTTATTTTTTTCGAATTGAAAACTAAAACTAAGTTAGGAAATGTAATTTCGTTTATAATATAAAATATTTAATTTTATTAGTTTTTAAAAATTTAATAGAATTTAAAATGTATTTTATATTAATTTAATTATATTATTTATTTAAAAACTGAATAAAATATAATTACTATGTTTTTTAATCCAGTAAATATAAAATATGATAATAATAATTTTATTATTAAATTTACTAAAATGTATTTCATTCAAATAATTTAATAATAATATTTATTAAAAATAATTTAATAAGATATATATAATATTAGTTAAAAATAACTAATTATGTTAATTGTTAAATTAAATTTAAGTAATTAATCTAATTATAATATTTATTAAAAATAATTTAATAAAAAAATATTAGCTAAATTAAATAAATTGAATTAAATATAAATTTTAAGTTAAATCAATTAACTAAATTTTATTATTTATAAAAATAGTTTAAAATATATATTTTATTTTAATTAAATTAATTACTAAATTAACTTAATTAATTTAATAAAATAAAATTTATATTATTTAAATTAATTACTAAATTAATTTAATTAATTTTATAAAATATATTTTACTAAAATATTTTAATAATATCATAGTTAAATAAAATTAAATTTTATCAAAATTATTTAATAAAATATTAGTTAAAGTAAATTAATTATTGAATTAAAGTATAGTTTTTTATTTATTAAAAATACTTTAATAATTGATATTCATATTCATTAAATTTAATTAATAATTAATTAATTTAATTATTTATTAAAAATAAATTAACAAAATATATTACATATTTAGTTAGGTAATTTATTTACTTATATTATATTATTTATTAAAAATAATTTTAGTTTAATAAAATATTTGAATAAAATATTTTATTTTAATATGATAAAACAAAAATTGTTGAAGTGATGAAATTCATAAAAGTATTTGTTGTAGAAAAAGAAAATAGTGTAAAATATTTTTTTTGTTTTCGTTTTTCTGTTTAAATTTTGATTTTCTTGAAAACAAAAAAACATAAACAAATTTAACAAACATATTTTTGTTACCAGTTTATAAAATTTTGAAAACGTAAATAGAAAACCAAAAAATGAAAACGTTACCAAACGAGACCTAAGAGATGTGTGACTACATTTTCATTTTTCCATTTAAATTTTTTTATTTTTTTATTTTCTATTTGTTTTCGATTGAAAACTGAAATTGTAATTATTAATTTTTTATTTCTATAAAATAATTCATTCAATTAGTTTTAAGAAATTAATTAATATTAATAAAACATAATTCATATTAATTGAATTTACTTTTATTAATTAAATTATAGTATAATTAAATATAATTTCATTATATTATTTATTAAAAATAATTAAATATAATATAATTATAATATCGTTTATTTTAGTAAATATAAAATACTTATTAATTATAATTTAGTTATATATTTATTTAAAACAACTGAAATAAAATGTTTTAAATTATTAATTTAATTATGTTATTTATTAAAAATAATTTCATAAAATATACTTCATATCAAATAAATTAAATTATATTATATTAAATTAATTAATTTTAAATTAATTAATTAAATTTTTTTATTGAAATTAATTTATTTAAATGTACTTCATAAAAATTGAACTAAAATAATTATCAAATCAAATGAAATTAACGGTGATATTTATTCAACATAAATTAGTAAAATATATTTTATATGAATTATATTAAATTAAATTTATTTATTTGTATTATTTATTAAAAATAATTGAATATATGTTTCATAAATTATATTAAATTAATTTATTTAATTTTATTTTTTATCAAAATTAAATTAATAATATTTATTACATATTTATTTAGATAATTAATTTATCCTTATTGAATTATTTTTGAAAAATAATTTTAATTTAGTAAAATGAGTACCGGTGTTGAAATTGACAAAGTGATTGCAACCGAAAGCCAGGAAAAAAAAAAAAACAAAACAAAAGTGAAATCATTTTTTTTCTTGTCTTAGTTTTTTATTTTATTTTTTATTTTTTCTTGAAAAAAATTTAAACAAATTTAATAAACATGTTTAAACTGTCAATTTACAAAATTTTAAAAACATAAAAAATAAAAAATATAAATATTACCAAATAGGCTAAAGAGTAACAAAATTAGATTTCGATCCTAAATAATAAATTTTATTTTTTAGAAATTAAAGTTAAATAAAAAATTATATATGAAAATTGAGTTAAGAGAGCTGATATTATTGGTTAACAGATTGAATATCGAATTCCTTACACGTAGAGACATAATAATTAAACCGATAAAATTTTACTAACTAATAAATACTGTATACCAAAATTTTACTAGCTAATCCAAATACCGAATATCAGAATTGTATTATCTAAAATAACTGGAATCGAATAAATTCTTAAATCAAAATCGAATAATGTTGGCAGAAAATCCTACTTTATTACTCTTATATGCATCCACCATTTATTTATTTTTTTTAATGTAAAATATTGCATGAACCTTTATATCATACGAGTGAAGCACTAGTTTGTATTTAAGAATTTACTTTATTCTGACAAATTAAAAAAGTTTGTTATTTGGAGAACATTAAATTTGTGACCTATAAAAAGTTACAAATTCTAGCCAGTTAATTAATTCCAACAAGAGCATTTCTTTCTTTTTCTTTTTTTTTTTTCCTCTCACTTTTAAAAATATAATGCTATAATATTAAAATTTATTGGTTGATTTTGGACGAATCACTTTTAAGAGTATATCTCATTAACAAGTATATTATGGCCATTGCTATCCTATTCTATCACTAAATTCTAGTGACTTATCAATTTTTTACATTTTATCTCACCGAAAAAATATAACAAGAAGTGAAATTAGAATTATCTGTTAAATTGTAGTTTTATAGTTAAAATTTTTTTTTATAATTTTTTTTTTTTTTGTAATTGATCATTCTTATTAGAGTAATAATAATGTGAAATTAATCAACAGAAATGTTAGAATAATATATAATAATTAACGAATACAATACAAATAATTGATACTTGCTTTGACATTAATATTAATTGATTTGATGTCAAGACTTCCTTTCTAATTATTGCTTTGACATCGTGTACAAAATTATTTAAGTTATATAATTTTTAGTAACTTTTAGTACTAGTACTGTTTCGGTATAAACAGTACCGATTTTGTAGTACTGTTTTAGTATCAAAGACATAACTGTCGAAAATCGTTGACGCAAAATGAAGAAGAAGAAGAAGAAGAAGAAGGACATGTAGCGTGAAATGAAGAAGAAGAAGAGGGCTTGCGGCTTGAAATAAAGAAAAAGAAGAAGAGCTGTAACGGGTCCAAGCGTAAAAACCGGGAAATGGAGAAGAAAATATGAGTTGGCAAAGAACAGCCCAACCGGTGAGCTTAGCCGGCGAGCTGGGTGAGTTGGAAGGGAGATTTTGGGTGCTTACCTAAGTACTGCAGTGTGAAACAAAGAAGAAGAATGAGAACCTACGGCGAAAAATGAGAAGGAGGACATGCGGCGAAAAATGAAGAAGAAGGACCTTTCCCTTGAAATGAAGGAGAAGAAGAGGAAAAGAGGGGGCTGTGTAGGGTTCAAGCGTAAAAACCAGGAAATGGAGAAGGAAAGGTGAGCTGGCAAAGAACCGCGATATTTTGCTTCACTAACAGTACTTTACCAAATATTTCAAAATTAATAGTATTCCGGTAAAATGCTAATAATACCTCCGTAGAATAAAAAAAAAGTCTGAAAAAGGGAAAATATTGTCCAGTGGAGTGGCTATTGCTTACAGGGATGGAAGGGTCACCGACCCCAAATTGTTTTAAAATGTATATATGCATATATTTTTTTCAACAGGAAGAAGTCACTTATAGACCTTTTGGGTTTTTATTAAGATCGACACTTCTCGAAAACCTGTATACGTCCCTGCACACCGGTCTCCAAATCAATCGCGGACACATTTCCAATTTAATGGAGAGCCTGGCAAACTCTCCAAGAATCAATTTAATAGAGAGCGTAAGAGATTCTCAAAGAATTGTTAGTTATTGAAATCGAACTCCTAACCTCTTGTGAGGAAGCTGAAAGCTCTGGTCAAGTGACTTAAGCCATTTGGTTATATATATATTTATATATTGTATAAAATATTTATAAATATATTAATATTTTTAAATATGACCAACTAAACTTTTTATTTTGAACTATTAATAACATCTAAAACTTTAAAATACGAAATTGATTTTTTAAGTTAGCATATTAATAACTAATCTAGTTAATTGAATAACTTTTAAGGAGTCTATGAAATAGTTTTATATATTAATTTAACTTTTTAAATCTATGACCATTAACTTATGCGGTTTATTGAAGACTTTCAAATAAGTTGTTTGATTCTAAAATTGTATTTTTGAATTTGGAAAAAAAAATTATAATTTATAAGAATTGGTTTTCCCAATATTAAATTTCCATTCTTAATTGCTTAGATGTTTTTTGTTTGACCAAAGGGGGAACTATGAACGGACCTTTTTTATTAGAGTTTGTTAGCTTTGGCTTATAAAGAAAAGAAAAGTTTAATCTTTTTTTCTTTTCTTTTTTTTTTTTTTAGTAACAAACTAGTTGGTTATTAAAAAGTTTTTTTTTTTTGTTTTTTTGTTTTTTTGGTGTGTTTAGGAAAAGAAAAATTTAGTTTTTTAGTATCTAATATTTAATTGTTTGCTAATTTGATATTTTTCTTCTTTATAGTTTAAAAGAATTTTAAAATTTAAGAAAATAAATTTAATCTTTTTAAAAAAATAAAAAAAAATTAGGTTATTAAAAACTTAGAAACGAGTTAAAATTTTCAAACGGAGCCTTATTCTTGAGCTAACGATGAGAAAATTATTTCCGCTTTCTTTTACTTTTCAGTGAAGAAAGTAGCAATACTATCGAAGCCATTTTCCAAAAGAGAAAAGAGAAAAATATATATATATATATATTAACACAGAGTAGAGGAGGAATAGAACTTCGGTTTGGAAAAAGGTAAAATATTAAAAAAAGAAACTGAACTGAGTTAAAGGTGCTTTATCATTTTCTTTATATATTTTTTTTTCAAAAATGATAAATACACAATTACCAAAAAAAAAAAAAGGATAAATACACTTAATTATTTAAATTTTTTTACAACCCATCCATTCTTAGGGGTGAACATTCTTAGGATTGCGTCACTAGGCGTCATAACATGCTTTACTTTTTTGACTTTTGATTAATTTTGTTGTCTGATGTCAGTTCAAATATTAAAAATAAAAATATTTTATTTACTTGTATTTTTATATAAAAATTAAGTTTTTAATAAAATATAGCATAAATATTTAGAAATAAATAAGCTTACATGAGTGAGTTTTGAGAATTAAATTTAAACTAGATAGAGAAAAAAAATTCTTAACCTGATCTAACCAGTAATAACTCCTACTCACTGGTATAAAAAGATAAAAATAAAATACAATTAATACAACTTATTTTTCGAAATTGTAACCATTTAACTTTCTCACAATCAGTTAACAATTATGTTCACTTACTTTCGATTTTCTTTGTTTTTCTACTATGTGAGAGGGACTAATTACCTTCTCTCTATTTATTTATTATTATTTTTTTTTACATTCACTCTTGTTAGCTATGTTATTAAATAGGTAATTCATGTTCAAAATAGAATTCTAAACTATTTACACTTAGAGTAGGTTAAGACATTGGAATTTGAGTTTAGAATAGATTATTCAGCCTTCAGAAGATTCTAAATCTATTTGCTTCGGATGAAAATTGCTCTGTGGTACAAGAAAATATAGAGAGTTTATTTTCAGAGTTTTGATCGTGCAGAAAGAGCACAAGAAGGTATTCAACCTTAAGAAGATTATGAACTTCATGCATTCATGGGAAGAGCGTGGGAAAACCTCTTTGAGTCATAAGAAAATACAGAAAGGCTATTTTTAGAGTTTTGTCAATGCAGAAAAAGTGCAAGCAAGTCACAACAACTTGCTGGAAGATCGCAAAAGTGAGTATCAACTTGGCAGTTTTTTTTAATTGTGTTTCGAAAGCCCTATTTGTCAAGGATTTCGTGCTTTATATATTCATATTTAGGGTTTTCAAAAGAGAGCAACATATTCAGAAAATAAGGTATTCAAGAGATCTAAGTTTTTTTATCACACTTAGCGAACAATGCCTTAATTGTTCTTTGTGCATTAGTAATCAGAAAGAGTTTGGATTTGCTTACCATAAATTCAGTGGGTTGTAGATAAATTTTCTCTCACCCTTAGCGAACAATGCTTTAATTGTTCTTTGTGCTTTAGTAATCAAAAAGAGTTTGGATTTGCATACCATAGATTCAATTGATTGTAGATTCAGCATACTACGGTGGATTCGGTTTTCCTTCTTAAATTCTAAAAGGGTGTCTTTCATTAGGGTTTGAGTGCATTGTGGATTCAAGTAAAGGGCGTCAACTATAAAGAGTCATGGATTCGAGTCTATTGATAGTTTGAGATTTTGTAACCCATTTGCAATCTATTAAATGATTCAAGTTTTTTTGGGTTCGAATTTTCTCATTAAAATTCGTGTCTCTTTAATTTTTTGCATTCATATTATTGCTTGAATATTTATGTGGTTGATTATCTAGCATACCTTGGAATATTTTTCCAACTGGTATCAGAGTGGGTTCATTTCGTATTGAAAAACGAGGTCTAGGGTTTCATAAATGGATTCTCCACAAGAAGATGGTTTGAGCATAAGTCTTCCACGGTTTGAAGACTACCATAATAATTACGTGGCATTTATGTCTCATTCCTTACTTGATGGACAATCCAATTCCATGTTAGAAACATTAACAAAAAGTGAAAATGAATCATATGGCAGTTTATAGAGTGAAAATGATACGACCAATGACAATTAGATGTTTAACAAGCCTATGCACAAATATCTGAAGACTACTGCAAGTTAAACAAGAAAATGAGAAACTTACTGCAAAGAATAAATTCATGAAGAAGGAGACAAATTCCTTAAAGAAAATTGTTGACTATCTTAAAGTGAAGAATCACAATCTTGAAGTCCAAGTTCACAAGATTGAAGACGAGAAGAGGACTCAAGATAAGATCATGGATGCCTTGAGAGTGAAGCTTGCATTCAAAGGTAAAATGTCTTAGAGGTGCAAAAAAATTAAAGGAACTCAATGAAAATTTAAGAGTTTTATCTAAAACCTTCATAAGATTTTAAGTGCATAATGGAGTTCCATGACAAAAAAAAGTAATAAGCTAAATGCACCAAAGCAAGCTCCCAAACAAAAGATAAAGAAAAAGTCTACTCCAGTAAAGCAGTTTCCTATCCTTACAAAGCAAGCTAGGAGTAAATGCCAATATCAAAATTCTCATCAAAGGCTTAAACCCAAACAAGAGATAAAGAAGAAATCTACTCCAATGAAGCAGTTTCCTATCTGCACAAAGCAAGCACCAAGTAAATGTCAATATCAAAATTCTTATCAAGGGCCTAAAGATAATTAATTAAGGTATGTATTCTCAATTCTATTTCAATTCCACACCTTGCTTCCTTGTGGAATTAAGAGTCATATTAAACCTAATTGCAAAAAATTGTATGGGTTGTCCCTATCTTTGTTAACACTAGAAAATTTTATGAGACCTGATTTTCAAGTATTAAATAGGTACAACTCATTGATATCCATTAATTTTTATACAACTTGATGATGTTAAAATTTTTCCATCCTCAATCCAGGCCTCAGAGAACTTAACCTTCCGAAAAGATGGGGATCAGTCTACTATGAATATCGGTGTGGTACCAGCTAAAGACTCTCTGATGATTAAGCTAGGAAAGAACTTTTTATTGATAATCTTTTGGTAGATTTTTTCAATATTAAAGAGTTTTATACCTTAACGAACAAGTCATACCCTTTTTTTTTTTTTTTATAGATGTCTGTTTAGGAGAGATCTTCAGAGGAAATTAATTGGAATTGGTAATTTATTAGGCAGATGCTTATCTGTTTATAGGATTTTATGTGATCCCATAAATCTTACCCCCAATTACAAACGTGAACATTGTCCCCAATTGTAGATTGCTATATCCCAGCTAGTAAGGGTAGCTGATTTATAGATGAGAATCTCGGGGTATTAAAAATCATACCCATCAAATGCTCCCGATTCATCTGTTTTCCCGAGCTGAGCAAAGGGAATCTAAGGGTGGGATGCTCCATGAACCATGTGCATATTTTATATTTTATTTTTTTCGACTTTGTGAGTGGCCTCATGAATGAAACAATTATAATTTGGAGTCATGGGCTTGGTCTTTTTTGGCACTTAGGCTTCTAGTCTACTTGGTGTCATGGACCGAATAATGTTTCTGGTACTCATAAGCTTTTGATCTGCTAAGTCTCATGAACCGAGGAGAGCTTCTAGTGCTTGTAGGCTTTCAGTATGCTCTATCTCGTGAACCGAAGAGAGGATCTAGTATTAGCGCATAGGCTTTTGGTTTACTTTGCTTAGCCTACTCTGTTTTGCATATGCTCTATTTTGTTCAACCTACTCTATTCGACTGTTTTACTTCGTTCAATGTTTCAACTCTATTTGTTCGCTCTGTTCTGTTTGGCCAATCTGATCTATTCGGCTGTTCTACTTTGTTCAACTTGCTCTACTCTAATTGATCATTCTGTTTTGTTTGGCTATTCTACTTTGTTCGGCCTACTGTGCTCTTTTTAGTCATTTTGCTCTATTTGGCCATTCTTTTCCAAACTTGGTGATGATTCAGGAAAGCATAGCAATTTGGCAGAGGAACAAAAGGATGGAAGATGGGTGAAAAGCCAATTCTAATTGGCCAATTTGGTAAAAGCCACCGATTACACGACATTTAAAAGAAAGGACTTATTAAGAAGGAACCACAGTTTGGATAAGTCTTTAGAGATCTTTTTCTTTCAGTAATGAATCTGAAATGCCTTTGGCATGAATAGAGTTTCTATGATCGATCCATTGTTGACTCCAGTTACATAAAGCCGAAGATATGAATAAACTATTTTTGGAGTTATGACATGGCCTAAGGTTAATGAAGCCATGCTCAGGCAAGCTTTCTGGTTTAACTGTCAGATGACACCGTTTTCTATTGTTATTTTATATTCTCCATCGTTGTTGATTACCGATGAATGATTGCACTAGACCGGGTTCAAACCATGAAAAATAGTAAGAATTTTATTTTCTCACAGACGCCAACCGATGATGCTATAATTTTGTGATCCTTGATTCAAACCTTGAAGAACTTTGATTCACAAAAAAAAAATGAAAGTTAGTCTTCTATGAATATTGGTGTGGTTCCTCCTAAAGACTTTATGATCCTTCAATTGGTAAGGAATTTTTTAGTAATAATATTTTAGCAAAGATTTTCTATATTAAGGAGTTTCGTACCTCAATGAGCAAGGCACACCCTCTTTTTATAGATGTTTGTCTCAGAGAGATCTTTGGATGAAAATTAATTAGAATTGGTAACATATTAAATGGATGCTTATCTATTCATGGGATTTAATGTAATCCCGTAAATCTTGATCCCAATTATAGACGTGGATCTTGCCCCCAGTTGTGGATCGTTATATCCCAGTTGGTAAAGGTAGTTGATTTATAGGCAAAAATATTAAGGTATTAAAAAGAACACCCATCAACACTAGATCCCAAATCAATATGCCAATGAGGAAAAATAAAACAGAAAAAATTTTCAAAAGCCATTGGATCTAAACCTATAAAACATTTTTTTTTCAAAAATGAGGGCTAGCTGGGTTAGAAAAAGTGATGAAGTGTATATCACTCATGCCTCTCCTTAAGAATGTTAAAGGGGTGTGCCATGATGAGTAGAAATAAATTTTCTTCATAGACTAGGTTTTTGCATCATTATTATATTTTGTCTCAATTTTATGAATTCATGTAGATTATATATATATATATGTTATGAACTTATCTATATTTGTAGAATATGGATAGAAATGTGTAATCATAATATCATTCAAGATTTCGAATATGTGCTTTAATGATGAGTATATATTGTTGTGTTCTTTATTATATTTGTGGTTTGCATTTTTCTTTTAAGCAATAAAGTTTAGCATATAGAGTCATCACATAGTATAACAGAGTTTAATTGATTCTTTTTTTTTTTTTTTACGTATGCTTCCTTTTTTAGGATATCTCAAGTAAAAATTGTTTTGGAAAGAACTACAAATAGAATAGAGTGAAGTTAACCTATTGATATGTTAGTTATTAAAATAATCACCCTCTGGGTAGTAACGATATAGGAAAAATGCTATTTATCCACAAATGTTTGAAAGTCACCAAGTGAATGTACAAAATTGAAAATCATGAAAACAAAAGGCTTACAAATATGCTTGGATGTGAACTGTTGTGGTTAATAAAAAATTATATAAAATAAAAAAAATAACTGAAAAATTACAAGTTGGGAAAAATAATTGAAAATTGTTGAATTTTGATTACCTCTCAAATAATTTATAGTCCATTTGGAGTATGTGTGGACATTTTCTATGTTAAACTTGATCTTACACACAAACCTCACCAGCATTTGATCACTTCTATGCCTTATGTAGACAATTCTATAAATAAAAGTTTTACCTCGCTAATTTCTGACATGTAATATGATAATTCTTTCAATATAACATTCTTAAGGTATAGCTTTAACCATAATATATTCAAGGAAAAACTAAAGTGTTTGAGTTGAGGAGTTTACTTTCTAGATTTTTAATCTTAGTTAGCCTTTGTATAATTTTTTTTCCTTGTCCTTCATTGATTTCATATCTAATTATTTCTCATTCCTTTGTTGTCTTGTATTTAAAATTTTTCAATTCCATGACAAAAAAGTGTGATAATTTGAGTAACTTTATTTTATTTTTAAAAAAGCATGATGTATGAAATTTATTTGAGCTAAGTTTTAAGACTTTAGGATGAATGTGTAATTAGAAAACAAAGTGGGTTGGAAGAAAGAGCTGGGCCTAAAATGTGGAAAACACACAAAGGGGCCAAGTGAAGGATGGGCAGGTGCCCATGGCAGTTGATGGCCAGGCACACGCCCAAGAAGGGACGGTCGCCTGTGGTCTGGAAGGGTGAGCTGGTGAGCTGGATGGTGAACAAACTGATGTTTTATTTGTCTTTTCCGACATAGTATCATCATGCTATGACAAGAGAGATTGTAGAGGAAAGAGGATAGGATAGGTTCCTATTACAACTTGGCCTCCAAGTTTATTTTAATGTATCTATATATGAGTTAAAAGAGAGAGTGGGGGGTAGTTGGTCAGAGAGAATAAAAGAAAATCGAAAGAGCCGAAGGAGACCAAGTTGGTGAATAACTCATACCTTAATCAAATTGGTTTTAGAATAATGAAATTGAGCCTATGTTAAATGTTTGTCTGCAATCAGTTTATTATTAGGACCAACGAGTTGAGCATACGAATCACTCGAAGTTTAGGGTTTACTAGTGAACGTGTCTACCTTGGTCTAAACTAAATTAAATATTATTTTAAATTATATTATTAATGTAATCATATTATTTACTAAAATAATTTAATTCAATCAAAATAAAATATATTAAATATAATTCATTCATATTATTTATTAAATATAATTTAATGATGTTATTTATTAAAAATAATTTAATAAAATATATTTTAAATTATAATATGTTATAAAATTTAATAAAATATATTTCAAACATATACCAAAAGTGTAGGGATTTAATCATTACAATTAAAACGTGAGGGACAAAAGTGATATTAAGGATAACTGTAGAAGAAATTACTTTTTATCCCTAATCTAAGGTTTTATTTAATAGTGTAGGAATTTAATTGTTGCAATTAAAATGTGTAGGATTAATGTGATATTGAAGGTAAATAGTAGGGGTGGTTACTGTACTTTATCCAAAAAATTATCTTGACCCTTTCTTATTCAAATTCTTAGGTTTGCTACTATTTACAGTGTTAAATAATAATAATAATAATAATCAAACCTTTATACGTCTAAAATTGTTACAAAATATGGGTAGGAATGGATTAAGTTAAGTAGAGTTTTGACTCGACTTGGGAGGGCTATAGTCAGGGGGTGACTATAACCGTTGCAATCCCTCAAAGTAGTGTCCTTTCGTTCATTTTCATCATAAAACGACACTGTTCTACTTAAATTATTATATTTGAATACATCAACTCATACCCGAATACGCATATTCGAATATGGTAACTTAAGTGGAATGGTATCATTTTGAATGAAAACTCAACAAAACGGTGCCATTTTGGGGGCAACTACAACGGCTACAATTACCCTCTCGGCTGCACCCCCCCTCTTTTGCTTTGCTTACTCTTGTTCGCCTTCACAAAAAATAATTTGGGATCATTGTTAGCTCACAATTAGATTAATTAAAATAAAACAACTTCGTTCTAATTTAAAATATAATAATTTTTTAAATATATATATTTTAAGCCCAAGTATTTTAGACTCAAATTCCAACTCAATCTTAAAATAAACTACAAATCCAACCCCATTTATACTTATACAACAATAATTTCACCTAACCCCTAATGGTGTTGTAATACCGGTATTTAATTTTGATCAATTATGTATTATTTTGACCTAATAAAATATTTTTATTAATTTTGGATAAATCTACTTTATTTTTCGGGGTCGAATTTGACTTTAAAACGGCATTGGTTAGCTTTTTCTTTTTCTTCCTTTTCTTTCTTTTCTTTTCTTTTCTTTTTCTTTTCTTCTTTTCCTTTTTCTTTTCTCTCTTTTTTCTTCTTTTCTCCCCACCCATGGGTTTCACTAGTGGCATTTCGGCCGTGAGCCGTGGAGAGAGAGAGAGGAGAGAGAAGAGAGAGAGAGGGATTCGGGCCGGGGAAGCTCGACCCAAGTAGTTTTTGACGCCGGGAAAATTGTGGCGCTATCCGTTTTCCGAGATTTCGCTCGAGGTGGAACAAATCAGAATTAGAAGTTTGGAGTCAAAAATAGAAATTTGCTCATTTCTCCATTTCTGCTCAGATTTGAGGTAGGTGGGACTTATATTTGTGTTCTAGACGTCATAAGGATCATTTTGGTATACTTATATGCTTGATTTGGTGAAATATTGTGAAATCCATGTATATGTATGTATATCTGCGGGTGTATATATAAATGCATATATATATTGAAATTTTGCACACTTTTGAGTTATGATAATTATATAAATGATATATGGAGAATTTTGGTATGTTTATGTTACACGAAAGTGATCAAAATTTCACTGACAATGGAAATTCAGTCCGAGACTTAGCACACGGCCGAGAATGGCTCACTGGAAAACTTAGTAGGGAATATTCCTTTGGTTTATTCCATGAAGTTTTGACAATTACATAATGCCCCTTATAGTTTTGGATAATTACAAAGTAACCCCAAAGGGTTTGCATAATTACACTTTGACCCCTAAATTTTGATATAATTACATTTTTACCCCTACAGTTTAAGAAAATTACCAAAGAACCCCAAGGTTTTGGGAAAGTTACGGTTTTACCCCTGGAAGTCTTAAAATTTATATTATGCTATCCTTAGGGTTACAGGAAGCTATGATTTGGCCTGATGGAATTAAAGGATACTGGAAAATATAATTTCTGGGATTTGAAAGCATGCTTTGCTTTGTTATGATAATTGTGGAAAATGAATATGGTGAGGCATGTTTGATGATGTATTATAACATGCTTTATTTAATATTTTGAATTATAAATTGTGGGTGTTGTGCGTGATTGAGCATATCATGTGCATTGAGCTAGGATAGTATCATTTGGCATTGAATGTGTTTATTGATTGGCTGAGAGTGTATATCGATATTATGGGCGTGCAGGGGCACAAGGAGTTTGGATGGCTAAGTGATTCCCGGTGCTAGGTGATTCTGGTTCGGTTGGTGACCCCGTGCTGTGTGCTAAGTGTCACCCATTCCCGGTGCTGTGTGACTCCGGTACTTTGTGATTCCCGATACTGTGTGACTCTGGTTCAGTTGGTGACCCCTTGCTGTGTGCTAAGTGTCATCGTTTCCGGTGCTGTGTGACTCTGGTTCGATTGGTGACCCCGACTGTGTGCTAAGTCTCACCCGTCCTAGGGTAAGGTTTTGGGTAGATGGAGATTAGAGAACGCATGGGTTATTGCATTACATATCACGTGCATTGGTATATTATGTTATGTT
>QLOD02000029.1:21988036-22002644 GCA_003260245.2 Sideroxylon spinosum | reverse complement strand
TGTGTGGATTTCCTCGCCACATATATTGTCTTCTGCTTTCAAATATTTGTGTGATTGATTGTGTTGAGATATCTAGCTTAATATAGAATTTCAAAGAATATCCATATTAACAAAATTAGTTTACCTTCACGTGAATTAATAATGTGGTTAACGTGGAGTGAATATTAGCACCATATGTGATTAAATTTGCTAATTTCATTTATGTCCTACTTTTAGTCTCGTATGAAACTTATTGTACTTATCTAAGAAGCCATGCACAAGATTTCACCTAGAAATCTCTATAATGACAAATAGTCATGCTTAAGAAAACCTTAAAACTGTTAACAATGACATGTCATAAAAGCACCAATGATATTAAAAAATATTGTGCATTATCAACTAATCATCCACATAATAATAAGAATCCAAAAAAAAAAACATTGTCAATAAAAGATAATTGCAAATAGTTTTAAACAAACTCTCGCTAGTCAAGTACATCAAAAGATCCAATTACACTTATATGAAAACATGATTGCAAAAGGTTTCAGGTGCAATTGCCTTCAAACAATCAACTAGCATATCTTTAGTAGAGATGTGTTCAACTACTGCCTCTTCATTTTGTACCATCTTCTGAATAGTGAGATACTTTATGCAGATATGTTTAGAATCACTGGAACCTTTGTTATTATTTGAAAAATATACTACTGCCTTGCTATCATAATAAAGTTTTATCGGTTTGGAAATGGAATCCACTATCATGAGCCCAAAAATTAAATTCTTCAACCGTATAGATTGTGTTGCTACACCATAACAAGTAACATACTCAACATACATAGTAGATGAAGTGACTAGAATTTGTTTCATGCTCTTCCATGATGTTTCTCCATCAGCTAGCATGAAAATCTATCCAAAAGTAGACTTGAAATCATTTGAAGATATGGCAAAGTCTGAATTAGAGTAATCTATTATCTCAAGATCATCAACATATTTATAAACAATCATTAAATCTCAAATATTCTTCAAATGGGATATCACTTTTTTAGTAGTAACCTAATTTAAGTACACTTATATCACAAGATATGTTAGGCTTACACACTTGTGCATAATCAAACTCCTAACTGCACTAGCATATGGTACTTTGGCCATGGATTGTCTTTTAATATCATTCCTGGGACATTAGTTCTTACTATATTCATCCCCTTTAGTATAGGAACACACCAAAGCTTATAATCCTCCATGTTAAACCTTTCAACACCTGATCAATGTAAGCTCTTTGAGATAATCTCAAAAGATTACGAGATCTATCTCTAAAACTTTCAATCCCATGAACAAATGATACGTCTCAAAGATCTTTCTTATCAAAAATTTGATAGAACAATTATTTAGTATCATGCAACAAACCCAAGTCACTACTAGCAAGCAAATTATCATCAACATATAAAATAAGGAAAATAAATTTTCTCCCACCAAACTTGGAGTATATGCATCAATCAACCTTATTTTGAGAAGTGCCAAGCTTGTAATAACTTCATCAAATTTCAAGTGCCACAGCCTTAAGCTTGTTTTAATCTATAAATAAATTTCTTAAACCTACACACCATGTTCTCCTTTCCTGGAACTTCATAACCCACAAGTTGTATATACATCTCTTCTGTAAGATCACTATTTAGAAAAGTTATCTTAACTTCCATCTAATGAAACTCCAAATTAAAGTGAGCAATTAAAGCCATTATAATTCCAAAAGAATTTGTTATAGAAACAAGAGAGAAAGTTTCATTGAAATCAAATCATTCTCTTTGAGTAAACCCTTTTGCCGCAAGTTTAGCCTTAAAACTCTCAATGTTTCCTCTTGAGTCCCTTTTAGTTTTAAATACCCACTTACAACTAATGGCTTTAAAACCCTCCATTATGAACCATAGAATCCATCTCAACATTCATAGCCCATTTTCTAAGCATCATCCTATGGATTAAGGATTGCATCATTATAAGTGACTGGATCAACAAAGACCCTAATATCATAATCACTTTCACCCAGATAAATAACATAATCATTAGATATAGCAGATTTTCTTTATCTCAATGATCTCTCAATGGGTTAGCTTCAGCTGGTTGTACAAGTGGAAGAACCTCTTCTATATGAGAAACATTAGGTATTTTTTCCTTATCTAATCTCTTAGGTTCAAGCCTATATGTAACCTTTTCACGTACAATAGCTACAGAAATATTCACATGCTCACTATAAGATGTCATATATGCAGCCCCATCATAATCCTCGTCATATACATCATATTCTAAGAATTTAGCATTAATGGACGCCACAATCTTTATGCCACAGTTAGGACAATAGAAACTATAATCTTTAGACCATTCAGGGTAGCCTATGAAATAGCAATAGATGGTTTTAGGGTCTGTCCTCTTCTATAAAGGATTGTAAATTTTGACTTCTACAAGACATTCCCAAACATAAAAATGATTCAAACATGGTTTTACCTATCCCCAACTTAATAGGTGTCTTAGGAACCGATTTACAAGGCATTCTATTTAAAATATAAAAGGTAATCTTTAATATCTCACCCCTAACGTGTCCAAGAAAGTTACTTTTAGCCATCATGGATCTAACCACATCCATGAGAGTGCGATTTTGCCTTTCTATCACACCATTTTGCTTAGGGGTTCAAGGCATAGTGTATTGAGAAATAATTCCCCATTCTTGAAAAGACTTAGCAAATGTCTCATATGTTGTCCCGTTTCATCATATTCACTAGAATATTCACCACCATGATTAGATCTTATAATCATAATAGTTTTCTCCAATTGCTTTCAATGTCAGTTTTAAAAAGTTTTGACTATGTCCAGTACTTTTGATTTTTCCTTAATTAAATAAACATAACCATATCAAGAAAGGTCATCTATGAAGGTTACAAGGTATAAATTACTAGATAAGATAACTCACATAGGTCCATTAATATCAGTGTGAATAAGTTCTAAAAGGCTTTGACTATGAGTGAATCCCTTTCTTTTGGTCTTAATCAGTTTACCCCTAAAATAATCAACACAGACTGTGATATTTGATTTATCAGGAGAAGGTAAAATTCCATCTTTTATGAGTCTCTCTACTCTTTCTTTTGAAATATAACCCAAACACTTATGCCATAACATAAGAGACTTTTGTATAATTGAAGGTTGTTTGAAAATAACTGTATGAACATGCATAGAGACTATCTTTAGAAAATAAAGAAAATTTATAAAGATCATCACAAAGATAAGCATTTCCAACGATAATAAAGTTGAATCTTAATTTAACTTTATTAAAACCAATATTCAAAACATGACCACCTTTATCTAGTTTGCTAACAGAAATCAAATTCCATCTTAATAACGGTACATAAAAAACTCATTAAGGACAAGTTTAAAACCAGAATCTAAAATTGAGTTAACATCTCCTATTAGCTTGACTTGGATCCTAACTTCATTTCCCACAACCAAATAGCACTCTTTTTCACTTGCCTCACGTTTATTTTTGAACCCTTACAAAGTATTGCAAATATGCATAGATGCTCCAGTTTCAATCCATTGAGAATTTAAAGGAACATCAACTAAATGGGATTCAAGACAAACAAAAACTAAATGTTTAGCTTCCTTTTTCTTCTTATCTATTGACTGGCCCTAAAAAGTGTAATGGGTCGTACCTCTCAAGCGCAAGAGGGTAGTCGTAGTTTTAACTCGGTGAGTCCGAGGTCGAATTCACAGGGAGCCTATGTTATTCAATTTCTAGGTTAAAAGAGGAATTTTAAAAACTACGATAACTAAGTTTGATGTTCGGTTGTGACTAAATCCTAAGGTTTTGCAGAATCAAAGTTTGATTAAACTTGAGTTCAAATTAAATTCTAAATTCAAGGTGAATTGAAAATTATGAAGGCTAAATTGGAGAATGAAGAAATTAATAATAAGAGGAGTTCTTGATTCAATTCACAAGTCCAGGTAGTTCACTATTTTACTCTGAGATGTTTAAATCCAATTATGAAATAGAGTTTGGTTAAAAAAAGTTTTAAGAACATTAAAATCAAAGATCAGTACCAGTGATTTCAACTGAATATGGTTAAAGATCTTAGTTTCCGAACGTCTTTTAAACACACCAAATCAAAATTGAAATTGAATCCTAAGTCTAACTTGTTTCGAAAATATAAAAACCATTGAACCAAAAATCAGTATCAGTGATTTCAGACAAATGTAATTAAAGATTTTTGTTTTCGATTGCTTTCGAAATAAGTCAAAATAGATTTAAAATCATTAGATCCCTATGCATGAGTATTCGAAACCCATGCGAAGGGTCTACGTATATCTCAGAGCATTTTCATGAACTACTCTTCCTTGATTTATTGAATCAAGAACTAAGGTTTCTACGCTAGCATGATTTCAAACAATACAAAACCAATAACTGAACACATAAACATCTAATCTAGCATAAAAGAAAATAATAAATCATAAACTAAACTAATTAAATGAAAGTAAACTTACACGGAAAGTAAATCTGAAATTATGTAATAGAAAAATACTCCAACGAAGAACATGATCAAATTATAAATCATCTTAAGTGTTCTAGAAAACTCTCAAAATTCTCCAAATACTTTGCTACTATCAATAAGAATGACTAGCCCCTCCCTTTGCTCAGCTGTTTAAAAAATATTTATAGAGGTCTAGCCAAAACCCTAAAAACGAAGTGCACACGTGCGCCTGAAGTCTTCCTGGGGTCCGGACCATAGGGAAAGGGTCCGGACCATAGTATGCAATTTTCTCCACGTCATCCACTGGGGTCCGGACTGTTTGAGGAGTGGTCCGGACCGCAGAACCTTTGCTGCTCCATTTTCTTTTCTTTTTCTCTCGGGCTTCTTGGGTTGGTTCGAACTATCTTTGGTGAAGCTTGAACCCCAACTTTTTCTTCATCTTAAAAGTCCTCTTTAGCGCCATTAACTTTACCTTTTTCATCCATTTCCCTACAAAGAAGTTAATACAATTTGTAAGCCACAAAATAGTGCTAAAACCTAAAGTTTAACTATTTAAATACATTAAAGTTTGTCTAAGTATAGAGTTTATAATTTCACTTTTGAAGTGTAATCACATCCCCCAACTTGAACATTGCTAGTCCCTAGCAATGAATTTATTAAGATGAAATGTAACTTCTACTCTATTTCACTTTTCTTGGAAACATGGCTACACTTAGCTTCATGCAGCAAGCCCTTTGAACCCCTAAGTTCTCCCTAGTGGACGAGTAAGGTCTCGTGAGGGTTTGCAGTGAATCTACCCACAAAATTCTATAGTATGGTCTCAAAGTGTCAAAAAGTGATCAAGATAAAAAATGAATAATGCTTAAGCCCAACAAGTCAAAAAGCTCAAATATCATGTATAATTTCCAAGTCCTAGCATAAATGCATAGACTATCAATGTATAAAGAACATATGTACAAAATTGTTTCATTCATTTACCAAGGTCACAAGAGCATAAGTAGAACTAGGTTTTGACTTCAATTTCTCACAGGATACTACTCATAAGAAGGAATACACTCATCAAGGGTTCACATATACCTATTAGCATAAAATGGCATCCTAGTTGCACACAACTCCGCAAACAAGTGAATGAATTGCCTCAAAGGTCAAAGTGGACGGCTCACAAAATTATTTCAATGCATATGCAAGAAATCACACTACACAGTCTACACAAGACCACTACATGCACAATATAAGAATTGCTTACTTAGAATCCACTAGGTCTTTATTTTGGTTGTAACTTGGCCAGGGGTAGTGGTTAACAATGGAAGATATAGAAATCAAAGCACATGTCATGGCATAAAGATATTCAAGTGCACATAAGTCCCAAACTACCCTTTCTCTTTGCAACCCAAACAAAGAACCCAACCAAAAAAAAAAAAAAAAACTTATTCTTGCTAAATACTACCCATGGGACGATTCAAATATTGCAAACAATGTACAAGTCCCATAATTGTATAAATGAAAAGAATAATCATCTTTTATTTTTTTTTAATAGAAAGCAACACATACATTCTCATCCCTACATTCATCCTCTTTTTACTTCTCAAAAGCTTACTTCCCCAATCCCAACTTAGACTTTGGTGCACTTTCCTAACCCAAGACATATGAGGGTAAGGCTACAAAATGTGTGAATGGGGTGTAGGGGTATCATATGAGAGGTGAACCAAGAAGAGAAAACTTTATCACACACTTTATTAAGAGATTTCAAGTTGGTTCCTATGATAATTTCATATGAAGAAAGATAAAAGGCTCAAAATAGCCTAGCATCATATCCTAAGCTTGCAATAACTCATATTGTACCAAGAGATAATCATGCAAGTATGTGTAATGCAATTGGTGCATTGAAATTCAAAAGGAAGAGTAAGAGAGCTGTGATTATGTACAACCCCTCAAGAAAAGAATAAAAGGCTCAAAAGCTCACCATAGGGGTATAAGTCTCCTCCTAATCCAAAAATGCTCAATTAACCAATGTTAAACGAAATCTACTCCTAAGCACATAGCTCTTTTCTATGATAATCAAGAATTTGCACAAGGTCCTAACACATTCAATTTGAACTAAGCTTCTTATCAAAGTTTGAAAAAAATTCAACTATCATCCTGTCACTCTAATCCACAATCAACCAAACCGAAGAGTTAAAATGTAAATTTAAATGTGCTAAGTCTATGTTTAAGCTCACAAATGCTCAAAATTATTATTTTTTTTTTCAAATATTTAATTTATTTTTTTTTTTTTTTTTTTTTTTGTGCATCATGCAGATTCCACCCATCCCCCAACTTAAAATGCACATTTTCCTCAATGTGGAAACCATAACAAATTAGTGGATGTAGTGTAGAAAAGCATGATGATGAGCAATGATTAATAAAACATAAAGAAAACATAGCACAAGTAAACAAACATGTTCCCCCAGCCTAAACTAAAGTAGATAGTGAAAAAAAAATGTAAAAACAAAATGAATAAGTGGCAATTTGAAGAATAAAAAAATAATAAGTAAAAGAAAGATATTGCCTCATGTCGTCGTCTGAAAACTGATTAGATGTAAAAAGAGATTGCAAAGCAATAGCAAAAGCTTCATTGTGGTCTAACTCATTAGAAATTGCAACACCCTCTTCACATGTAATGTTAACCCTCTCTATATCAAGGATATCCTCTAAATGTGGCATATTAGTATATCCTGAAAGAGATCCTAATTCCGACTTTATACTAGTGTTAGTATCTGTGTCATATGATGGTGCATCTGACCACTCAGTGGCTATGGTTATTTCTGCCCATTCCATTTCTAACAAAAGTTGAAGATCAACTTCATCCCACCATGGGTCATCAAGTAATTGGTTAGGGCTGACATGAATCAATGGAGGATAGATCAGTGGCAAGGGTAGAGAATTACTCTCTAGAAAATATCTCTCGGGCCACCATTCACAATTAACCTCAGAACTCTCAGATTCACTATCACTGGAAATGTAAGGCGTCGCTTCCAATTTTTACATTTATGCCCAGTAATCATGTTACAATTATCCCTCTGATTCAAAATTTCATGGTTAGATCCAAACTTGAAGTACCTGTTCTTTGCAAGGAATACACAAGATAAGACATTAAGAACAAAAGTAATCAAACACTTTCAACACAAGATAATAACATAAAAAAGAAATTAAATTAACAAACGCAAGAAGTAATCAATAGACAGAAATATCAAAAACAATAATAATTAAGCATCTATCTGAAATAAACCAACTGAAATACAGAGTTTTAGAATTAAGAGATCTCCCTCCTAAACTCTCAAAAAGGAGAGAGAAAAAAAAGAAAAAAAAAAAAAAACAATCACTAAGGACGTAGAGGTAGGTGAGACTCTCTGAGATGATTCATGATGCTCTGTAAAAGGTGTCCCTGGGTCTACTGGCTCTGATGGATACGCTAAAGAAGTTGGTGATCTGCTTCCTACTTTTGCTCCATAGCACTGATACGCTTAGCCAATGCCCCCTATTTGAGTAGCTAAATCTTCATTGGTCACCTCTTCCTCACCCTTTTCTAACTCCTCTGGGGCACGTGAAGGTCCAAAATCTATATAATAATGCAGCTCAATAATTTCAAAATATGTCATCAAATCAATGGATTAGAATAAATTTCCTAAAATTAATGGCTGGGATTGTTTTAACCTTTTACCACCCAAATCTGTCCAATTTACCCAAAACTTTGTATATCCATCCAGCTCCTAGCATTTATTTAGGCTATTCTCATCTCTCTATTGATGCAACAAGTTCTAGCTCTGACAAGATCTCAACCTCTTCCATCACTATTCTCAGGTACGTTATGGAAGCTTTTCTAAAATTAAGTTTAGCTACTTTGTAAATTCAGGTACAACTTTACTAAAAGTCCAAAGAAATATACAACTTCTGCTCTATCAATTTTAAGTTCGACCACAATGGGTTTGAGAATCCAACAAACACAAATTACAGACACCACCAGATAGACAGAACCCACAATCCATGGACACCAATAAACAGATAAAAGAGCAAGAAGAAGAAGAAGAAACATACCACAAAGAAAAAAAAAAGTGAGGGAAAAAATCTAAGAAAAGAAAACGGTTTTTCCCACAAAAAAATTACCTACATTAAATGGGGCAAAAAAAAATAAACACCTAAATCCCCAATAAATAAATAAAAAAGAAATAAAGAAGAACCTGATTGAGTCTGAATCATTAAAACCTTGAGTTCCAAAAAATAACTTCGCCTATTTGTTTTCCTCTGACTTCCACTTTTAGAGTTTGAAATAACAAATTTTATCCATATTTTTCTTTCTTAAATTTTCTCCTCTCATTTTCTAATCCATGGACTATTGTTACAAAAATTGAAAAATGGAAAAAACAAACTAAATAAGTAGCGACCATAGGAAACGAAGAGCAAAAAATAACTTGCCTATTTGTCTTCCTCCAGCTTAGCTTTCAAAGTTTCAAGTATCAGATTTTATCTTATATTTTCTCCTCTTATTTTCTAATCCATAAAAAAATTTTGAACTTGAAAATGGAAGGAAAAAAAAAACTAAAGAAATGGCAATTGTACGAAGCAAAGAGTGTGAATGGAAGATTGAAGAAATTACAAAACGATTTATTTGGGTAGTGGCATTGTGGGTGATTCTTTGGGAATATTAGCATTTATTATTCCTAATACCAAATCATGCTTCAACTAAAGTACACTCCTATTTTCAAGCTGCTTCAATCTATTAGTTTTGATATGCAATAAATTATATTTAATATATACCATAGCATTATTGGAAATGTTTTAAGCTTTTTGAATCTACAAATGAGTAATTGAGAATGCTAAAGTAAAGACAAGACACGAAGAGCCAAAGAATTTAGAAAATTGTCAGTATCTTTCAACCATTATCATCTTGAGTATAATTCTATATTCGGATAAAAAGTTCCTTTCAAAAGATGAAGTAAGAATTGAGCATTTTAAGGAATTTGTTTAGGTAATGCGCTTACGCGGATGTAAGAAAAGTCTCATTTGGCAAACATTTATTTGCGACAAGAGTCTTGTTTGGCTCAACATACATCGGGTTGTAATTAACTTTTTGACCTGAATCATTCAAATTTGATAAAAAAATGTTTAGTTAATTTGGTTTGCTTCACGTAAAAAAATAAATAAAGATATAATCAACCAATAATTGTGGTCTAGGTGTTTGTCGAACACCTAGTGGGTTAAACTAAATTAACTAAAAAAATAAAATAAAAAGGCATTGGACCATGGGTTAACAAGCAAACCTAACTGCAATGAACTCGTTTAAGGTTTTATAATTCAATTTCAATTCCATAACCATGAATGGGACTCAAAAGATTTAATATTGAAAACTTTATAAGACCTTGTTATGTTAGCTCCCCAAATATCACATTGGAAATGGGAGCAATCAATGGGGAGCTTGGCTCTTGTAATTAATGCCTCGCTTTTTAGTTATTGCTTATACCAAAAACACAACTAAGTACTTATATTATCAAAGTGTAGGTGTAATCGGCTTTTTGGATTGTGTCAGTGGGAGAAGACTTTTACAATTTTGTTTGTACAAAATTTGTAATACTTTTGATATTGAGTTGAGTATATTATCCCCCCTTTTTTTTGGATCGTGGATATAGGTCTATTAAGGGATCGAACTGCGTTAAAATTCTTATGATGAGTGCTCTAATTTTCTTTCCTTATTTGTGTAGGTGTTTCCGTTGCAACGCTTCACAAGTGGTTGCAGGCCCAACAAGTGGTATCAAAGCGAAAGGTTCTAGTCTAGAAGAAGGAGAAAGAAAAAATAAGTGATAGGTGCCACATCAACAGTAAATTTTGGAGGAGGTTAGTTGTACCTAATTTTGACATTTTGATTATGTTTTTAAGGTTAGTTTTTTCTCAAATTATTCTTTGTGTTGTTGGCTATTTATATTACTAGTATTGCTAGTGTTTAATTAGAGAGGTTATTAGGCACTATGTCTACATTGAAGTTTGATGTTCCATTATTCATTTCTACTCAGCATGACTCTTTGCAAATATATGGCATTTCTGCTGTACTCAACTTTTTTTAAGACGCTACATCCGCTTGATTATTCAATAAATGAATCCGTTGTTGATAAAAAGCATAACGGGTAAGGGCTTCTTGATCTATTTTTGACCTTCCCCATCTATTCTCACACATGATTCTGCCACTTATAATCTTTCTGGTCGGTATTTGGACCCTTTCTGCTTTCGTGCGTGCTGATGCTTTCAGCCTTACTTAAATAGGGAGTTACGTTATATTCCAAACTTAATCATGGGTTAGGCTCACTCACTTTTTTTATATAGAAAAAGGTTCGATCATAAGCTTATGTGATTGGAGCCAGCATCTCAAGGAGCCATAAGACATTGTAAGCTTTTTTATCGAAAGAGCAACTTTCATTATGACATAATAAAATTCAAGACTACCTTGTGTAACAAGTCTTGATATTGCAATAAAATGTACGAAATTAGATGAGATGAAGGATAATGATTGGAAAACTGTCAAAAGGAAAGTTGTTACTAAAATTCGGTTGGCACTTATGCCACAGGTTCAATACACGGTGTTGAATGAGATGTAACTGAAAGATTTGTGGAACAAGTTGAAGAGTGCATTTGGTTCGAAGTCCATGATAAGTTACCGTTGCATGAAATTAGATTTGTACTCATTGAGAATGAATAAAGAAAGTAATATTCATGACCACATTAATAATTTTAATCAACTAGTATGTCAGTTATTGAACAAATGGGAGAAAATTGAAGATGAAGAACTAACACTAATCTTGTTAGTTTCATTATACAAGTCATACAAACTGCTGGTGTCGTCAGTGTTAGCTAAGAAGAAAAGTCAACATTGAATGAGGTGATTACAGTTTTGAAAGAGAATGACAAAATAGTAAGAAATGAGGATAATCTTAAAGAAAATTATTCATTAGCTATAGAGAGTTCTGAACGATGGAGTAGTTAGAAGAAGAGAGTTGACCATTGTGGTAGATCTGAGTCTCGACTGAGAGATATGAGCATTGTTGAGTGCTATTACTGTGGAGGGATTGGTCATGTATAGAAAAATTACCCAAAGTTTAAGAAAACTTGAAGGGTCTAAAACAACTGCAAGAGAAGATGAATGTTAGTGATTCCTCTATTAACGTGGTTAGTGGGGATGGTGATTTTTTGTTGCGCACTATGGGTAATAGTTCTGTGAAGAATCATTCTGGTTGGGTGTTTAATTCTACTGCTGAGTTTCATATATGCAGAGATCAAGCCATGTTTGACACTTTGCACACTGATGGAGATTTTGGCTACATTAATGTGGGTAATAAACTGAAAAAGAAGATTGAAGGTATTAGAAGAGCCCACCTAAAACTCCACAATGGTGTTGTTAAAAATATTCCCAATGTGAAATATATATCTACTGCTGTAGTGAATATAACTTCATTGGGTGAGATGGCTTCACATGGGTTAAAGTATGTGAGTAATGGGATCAGTGTAGGGTGTATAAAGGTGACAGCTTGATAATGCAAGGGAGGAAAAAGAGAGAGAATATTTATTATTTGGATTATCATTTCCTAAAGAGTCAGAAGACCTAGAAAAAAAAAAAGTCTATTTTGCTACACTGTTGAGGAATATGGAAATTTGGGGAGAAAGAGAACCTGTTATGTTAGCTCGCCAAATCGCACATCAGAAAGGGGAGCAATAAATAGAGGGCTTGGCTTTTCATAAATAATGCCTCCCTCCTTAGTTATTTCTTGTACCAAAAACATAAATGAATACCTGTGTTATCAAGGTGTCGGTGTAATCGATTTTTTTGGTTGTATAAGTGGGAGAGGGTTTTTACAATTTTGTCCGTGCAAAAATTGGAATACTTTTAATATTAAGTTGAGTATATTATCCTCTTTTTTTTTTTTTTGGATCGTGGATATAGGTCTATTGAAGGACAAAACCACGTTAAAAGTTGTGTGTTTTGTGCTCTAAATTTCTTTCTTTATTTATGCAGATGTTTCTGTTAATGGACTTCTCAAATGGTTGTAGGCCCAATAGACCTACTAAGTAGGAGAACAAGTCCTATGCTTTTTACTTGTCCCTCCTTGTGAATGAATGATCGATACTCTACTCTTTTATAAATTTAAACTTGCTACTTATTTCGACCCATGCACTTACAGATCAAGGTCAATGACCTTGGAACCCACCAAATAAAACTACATTGTCCTCCTATACTCGAGAGTTAAGCCACTACAATTTTGAGAACGGTCATTTCACAAGAAGAGTTCAAACGAATCTCGAATTGTAAAATAACAAAAGAAGTTAAGGGCATTTTGTAGATCACTTATGAATGAACCACCACTATAAAAGTTCAAAAACTTTGGTGTTTAATAACAAATTTTGAGATGATCAAAATAGAAAATAATGAAATTGCATATCAAACTATGTGATATCGTGAACTTTTCTACTAATCTCAAAAAATCAATTCCTCAATCAAGAGTAGTGGTCAACACTTAGACATGTATTATAATCTCGAAGGTGCATAAGTAGACGTCAAGTAATAAAATCTCATAAGTCCAAGGTCGAATCCACTTGGAAAGGACCGGCTTAATTTACTCACAACTCTCTTCTCTTAACTAATAGGTGTCACACAATTAGAACTTAATAAAAAAGAAAGGTTTTTTATTTTAATATTTTGAAATTAATTTTAAAATATCCTAGAATAAACTAAGATTAAAAAAATAAAGGAATTTTAAATATTAAAAATAAATATTTTATAAATTCTGAACTAGAAATTAACAGGTCTTGATCCAAAGATACGATTCAAAATAAAAACTCTACATATTAATTAGATACTCTTATTATCTCAATTTAAAAATCATGTTGGGGATTAGAAAATCAGAGGATTTTGAACCCAAAAACATTAGGTATATTTATGAATTTGATTTTAATTATTAAAATTTAATTAGATGGAACCAAAAGGGATTACAAAGAATTTAGTCGGTTCCAGGGATTTTTGAAGGTATAAGATCGATATTCAATGAATCTAGGAATCCAATTTTAATTTGTAGTTTTAATCAGTTAAGCGCATCAGGGCCTTAAAATGAATTATGATATGGTTCAACAAGTTTCAAAAGCGTAAAACCCTAATTCCAGATTTACGAGTTTGATTTTAATTATTAAAATTTTTATAAACAAAAGCAACAATGATTTCACGAAAATATGATCATCAGTTTTCTTCGTTTTCGAAAAAATAAATCAAAATTCATCTAACTAGACATACATATATTTTATCCTTCCTATTCAGTTCGGATCAAGACTAAAATCATAACCTAACATTGTGAAAATATTGGATCGAGTCAGCCTTCCAGTACGAAGTTATGATGGATGAGTCCAGTGACCTCTCAATACGAACACCATGCTGTAAAGCAGTACCGAAGTAACTCCTTAGTGAACTATATTCCAACAAGTCTTCCACTTTTGGATTAAAGAATAGTTCTTCAGGAATAAGCAACAAATTTTTCGAGTAAACAAATAATAATAATAATAATAATAATAATAATAATAATAATCGATTTTCACCCCAATCTAATTATCCAGCAGATTTATGACACGTACAAATATGCAAGTTTAGTAACGTGTGAACCCAATCACAATGCCAGTCTTGGCAACGGGAGCTCCAACTTCAACGAAAACAGAAACCAAGTAGAAATATTGGAGCCCCAAATTTCTCCAAAGAATTTCAAAAAACGTTTTCAAATTCTTCCAATCAAAATTTACCACCTGTCATTTTTACATCACATCAACACTAGCTTTTGAATTTTTTTGGTTTTTTTTGACACTCCAAACACCCCCTTAAGAAAATAAATTACATAAATCCAACATAAACACTCCAACTGCCATCAATCAACTGCCCTTCATAAAATAAAAAATTATGCAAACCCCTCTCGCAAGACTACAAAGGAAAGGCCAATAATTGACCTATAAAAATTTATTCACAACCTAAACCAAACTATTGTTTCTCGCGTGAGAGCTGTAGGCGCATTGGAGGCGTAGAAAGAGCCCAATATCTGGGTTGAACTGCTGGATGGATTACAACTAAT
>QLOD02000029.1:21913762-21926071 GCA_003260245.2 Sideroxylon spinosum | reverse complement strand
AATTTTTAATATAATAATTAATGCCTTTTATTTTATTTTGTTGTTAAATCCATTAAGATAAGGTTACATATTTAGGACTTTATATTTTTTTTATTTTTCATATTTTTTTTTTGGCATCAAATTCTTACTCCAAATTGATTTTTTTTTTAAGCAAGTTTTAGATTTTTTTAAGAAGTTCAAATATGTTTTTTTTAATTATTTTTTCTTAATTTTTATTATTTTTATATTATATTATTTTTTTTATCTCACTTGTATCTCTATATCTCTCCATTTAAAAAAAAAAAAAAGACAAAGGAGGAAGGGATACCAATTCAAAATTTATTCTCTTGTTTATGTTTTGTTGGAAAATAAAAACAAAATGAATGGAAGCTAGGAAATTATTTAAACTAGATTAAAAAATTAATATATTGATGAATGTTTTTATTTTATTATATTTTTAAACAATTCAAATAAGGATAAAACATTTATTTTTTTATTTTTCTATTTAGTATTTTTGATTTTTTTTCCGCTTCCTCACGTTTCCTTTTTTTTTTTAAGACAAAATTTTGAATATTTTCAAAGGATTTTTTTAATCGAAATTGAAAGTTTAATCTTATATTCATTTTGGTTTCGTTTTGATAAAATTTTTTACGGGAGAAATAGTAAGATAAGAATTTAAAATTTGTTTTATTTAAATTGTCATAGAAAATGTAAGAAAAAATACATGAAATTAAAAAAAAAAATTTGCATTTTTATTTTTTGGTAGTTAAGCGTTTTGTTTTATTGCCCAAAAGAAAAAAAATTTGTATATATTACATTAAACTCAATACTAGACCCAAAAGGAGTGCCACACCCCCTAAGGGGCAACACACTACTCTGGGTTAGGAAAACTCTCTAACCTAGTTTATTAATAAATTTTCCACTTACGAAAACATTTAGACTCTCTTACGCCAATTAAACAATACTAATAGTTAACCTAACAAAAGCTCCGTTTAAAATATTAAAAAGCTTGAAAAAAATTTTAAAAAATTTCAAAAATTTTTATTTTTTCTCTAATTAAATTTTGTTACGTATATACATCATTTTAACATTAATTTTGAGTTTCTTAAATTTTTTCGATACTCTAAATGGTACCAAAATAAACTCAAATGGCCGCCAAACAAGCATCTAATGATCCATTAAACCCATTCGGCAGCCACCCGGTGACGTATTCGCCCGCCCTGTGTGAATTTTGAAATTGGACAGAAAATTGAGGCGGCTCTTCTAGATTAATCCCCGCGGAAATTTCCGCCTCGCCATTTGATTGGTTAAAATGTGGGCCCCTATCAGTAAATTCTAAACATGTGTTTTTTGATTGATTAAAAACAATCAAAATTTATTAGTTTTTATTAAATTTTTATACATTTTTTCAACAAATTTCGTTGCATATTTTATATTTTTATTACATTTTATAATCAAACTTTTCCCCTCTCAATACCCTCTTTCAACCCACATGGATAGCACTTAAATAGGCCCACATGGGCGTCCACCAGTAAATTAAGGTTCCGTTTAGCATAATTAATTGATAGTTTCACGCCGTTAGTTTTATTTTTAAAATAATTAAACTTAATCGTATTATATTTTATACTTGACAAAACTATCAACTTAATCAAAACTTAAAAAATTAACTACTAAAGACAATTTCGTAAGGTTTTTTTTTTATATTTTTAAAATTTTATAAACTAAGAACAAAAATATTTTTGTTAAATCTGTTTATGTTTTTTTTTAAAATAAAATAAAAACTTAAACAAAAAAAAAACGTAAAAAAAAATGTATTGTTACTCTGTTTTTTCTATTATAGATATTTTTATCAATTTTAACATTTTATTTATTTTTGTTGCATCATATTAAAATAAATTATTTTATTCAAATATTTTATTAAAATAAAATTATTTTCAATAAATAATAAATTTAATTTAATTTAACTAAAAATTAATTAATTAATTTAAAAATAAATTTAATAAATAATATTTTAATAATTAATTTAAAATAAATTTAACTTAATAACTAATTTTGCTTAAATTTAATAATTAATTCAATAGCTAATTAATAACTAATTGATTCAACTCAAATTTAATAATCAATTAATAATAAGTAATTTAATTTAATTATCATTTAATTGATTTAATTTAATTTAATACTTAGTTTAATTTTATTTTTTTAACTAATATTAAATATAGTTTATTAAATTGTTCCTTATAAATATCATAATTAAATTATTTAAATTAATTTTGAAATATATTTTAGTAAACAATGTTAAATTAATTAATATAATTTTTTTATAAATTCTATTAAATTTTTAGAAACTAATAAAATTTAATATTCTATAAAAATAAGAAAGTAATAATTGTAAACAAAATTATATTTTCAAAAACAATTTCAGTTTTCATTTCAGATAAAAAAATGACAATACAAAACTAAAAATAAAAAATATAAATAGATAAATATAAATAAAAAATAATAGCGCTATTAAACGGATTCTAAAAAAATAATTTTTTTTCTTTTCAAACACAAAAAAAATAAAAAATAAGAAAAAGCTAGTCCAATTACCCCTTAAACCCATTCGGCAGCCACCCAGTGACCCATTTACCTGCCCTCTTTTAATATTGAAATTGGAAAGAAAATCGAGGCGGCTGCTTCTCTATTACTTCCCGCGGAAATTTCCGCCCAGCCATTTGAAATTCCCTAAGTCTACACACACCGCACTGAAAATCTTGCGCGGGCCACTGTTACTTATGTGGCAGTGGGACCCGCTTAATTAAAAAAAAAAAAACAAAAAAAACACAGTAAAAATGTGCCACGCTTAGCTAAATAAAAAAACGAAAGAATAACGGAGGTAAATTTTGTAAATTCACCCATCAATACCATTTGGACTCATATTCTGTTAGTTGAGACACTAAAACTTTCAAAATAATAAATGACACCATTGTTTTCTGTAAAAGTAAAACGGGGGAATGGGTTCTTTGTATTAAATAGGTATTCCATGACATAATATTTCAAGATGAATGTACTACAAGGGGGTCATTTTAAGTAGAAGACTCGTTGTGCTGTCGAAATGGGACTTCTTAGGTACTCGTTGAACTCTTTTTTCATGGAACACCATCGGTTGATGTCGACATACCATTCCTCTAAACTCAAATAATCGACAAGTGCCATTTGCTTCGTTTGTCTCACCATTAAAGTCAACAGTGAATGACACACGTTTACTCCTTTTTTCTTCTCCATATATAATGTCTTCTTTTACCTCATATTTCGACCAAACATCACCTATTTTTCTTTCATATAAAGAACAATTAAGTTTTCCTACAAATTGGTCATGAAACTCTTTAAACTATGCATTTGTATAAGCATTTTAAAATTCCTTCTCCAACTCATTTTCAGTTATGTACAGAATGTAAGAGTGTAAATTTTTTGAATCTACATATTTTTCATTTTCCACCTTTTTAGCTAATGCATTCTTATATTGCTCCACAATTGTTTCAAGGTCATCTTCGAGTTGATATAACCATCAAAGTATGAATGCATACTTTCACCTTTTTATGTAGATGACATTCTCGCCCAAAATATATCTTTTACAAAAGCGGGCATCAATCAATTTCTCTCTAAGTACAACCCATGTAACCATTTATTATTTTGAAGTTTGTACTTTTTTATGAGCACATTCCAAGCATCCTCAAATTCTTCTTTTGTTAGTGAATCATAAACTGCATTGTGCAAACAAGTTGAAATTGATTTACATGCCTCATACTTTCTCAACTTTTCTAGCACCTTTTTCAAGATATGTCATATGCACCACCAGTGTCAAGTGTCGGGGAATGCTTCTCCTATAGCATTCTTCATGGCCATACATTGATCGGTTATAATTGTTTTGGGAGTACAATCCCACATACACGTCATCTAAGTCTTAAATAACCACGAGAATGACTTTGTGTCTTCATGAGTGATAAATCCACATCCCAATGATATCAACTGACCATGATGATTAACGCCTACAAATGGAGCAAAAGGCATGTCATACTTGTTTATCAAATACGTTGTGTCAAACGTCACAATATCACCAAACTCCCTACAAGTTGTCCTATTCCTTGCATCAGCCCAAAATACATTTCTTAATTGGCCCTCATCATCCAAATCGATGCCAAAAAAGAAAGTCAGAATTGTCTGCTTTCATTTGCATAAAATAGTTATGCATTGCCTCTGCATCTCCTTCCACCAATCGTAAACGTTGAATTTTATCCAAATAATTTCGATAATCTTTCTCAAGAAATGGAAGATTCTCATGTCCCCTGGCCTGAATTTTAAGGGAGTCATAAGTCTTATGTAACTGAATCCCGGCTTTATCATTCAATAGAAGCTTTCTTTTTACTTGTTCATTAAGGACCCTGTAGCTCTTGTGAAACCTGAACTTTGTCGGGCTATTTTCATGATTGTGCTTTAAGGTAGCCCGATTTAACCTCCACTTTGCATCTAGGCATTTAGACAAATTAAGGCGAGCTGGACAATCAATTTTTGTTTGTGGCTGTGGTTTAACCGGATTGGTTGTTGTCACCTTTGCCTTTCCATCGTGATTACATTGAAAAGTTACATGCCTCAAATTTCGGTCTTTTCCCTTTCTCGAGTTTCTTTTCGCTATAGCAGAAGCCTTTTCTTTAGCATATCTTAAGTAATAGAAATAAGTTTCATTTGCTTGTAGTGCTGCTGTTTAAAATTTCTACCCATGAGCTCCAAACCAAATGGGCCCTGACCAGTGAAGTCGGAGTGTTTGAATGGTCAGAAACCAATTAAAATTCATTAATTTTTATTAAATTTTTTATTTTCTTTTAATAAATTTTACCACATATCATTTTATATATATCTTTATATTTTTAATATATTTTTTGGTAAATTTTTTTTCATTTCAAATATCCTCTAAAAACTATTCAACCCACGTAAATAGCACTCAAGCATGCCTACATGGCCTCCACCAATAGGGGTGTTTGGTTGGATAAAAAGTATAGTAAAAATATAAAGATTTGACATAAATGTGATATGTACGAAATTTGATTAGAAGAAAGTATAATTTTTTTTTATAACTTTTGGTATGTTTTGATATTTGTTGAAAGATCAAACAATCCCTAAATTAAGGTTTTGTTTGACATTAGTAGCAGGTAGCTCTATCTACAAGCTATTAATTTTTTGGGTTTTCTTTTTTTAAATGACCAAGCTTATCCTATTACACTTTATATTTCTTTTAAATATTGAAAGGTAAAACTGTCAAATTAACAGAAAGTTAAAAAGTTATCTACTAAAAAGTTAGTAGATAAAAAAAAAAAAAACTATTTTTTTTCTTTTCCAAACCAGCAGGATGCCGGCAACTCAACCTTGCCAGAGAAATCACACAGCAACGCTGCAACTAATATAAAGGGCGTTTGGTGTAATAAAAAAAATGAGATAAAATAAGATTTCTCTGGCGAGGTTGAGTTGCCATGTTCCTCCTTTTTCAAGGTAATTCTCATCTTCCTTCTTCCCTCCCTAGCTCTATATATATATATATATGTTTAACCTTTTTTTATTTCACTACTACACAAATGTATAAACATTACAGTTTTTAAGTATAATGTTTCACTTTTCATCTCAATTACAAAGCCATGATTGATCTGGGTGGGATTGTAAGTCGGCTTTTCTCAATCATGGTTTAAAACCATAATTGAAAACTTATAACAATCACATCTTAAAAGCGTGATCTTTCATGATAAAAACCGAGATGAAAAGAAATCACGCATGATCTTTTATGAGTTTTGATCTCACCATTTTTTAAAAACTGTGGTCAAATATAAACAAATGATCACGGTAAAAAACTGTAATTTTTTATGTCTAAAAGATGAGATAGAAAATAATTTGGCATGCTCTGTTTTGGTTTTTAGATCCCAGTCTCAGTTTAGAAACGTGATTGAAGATACCTTTTATTTTATTTATTTATTTTTTCATATTTGAAAAATATACAAAACCTACAAACAAAATAGATCATAAACCAGTAGAGAGGCAGTATATATCAACCATAAAAAAACTAGCAACAATTAAACAATTGAGCATCATACGAAACCAAACAACAACCTAGCACCAAACAATAAACAAAGTAGTGCAGGATTGAACAAAACCACTACCAAACTATCCAATACCGACATCTAACCACCTCAAGTAGAGAGCAACTAACTCAGAAATTTGAACATGTGAATACCATAGAAAAAATAAAATAAATTCACAATTTAGATTTGATAGCAAAAATAAAAAAATCCCATTATAAATTTCATCATAATACTAAAATTTCCTTAGCACAAATAGTTAATCATCATTTCAAAGGCTAATTAATAATTCAAAAGAACTATCATAACCTACATATAAGAACCAAAGTAAACTATCCATAATAATATTGATGAGAAACAAATCATCAGCAGTTAGGAGCATTACCGAGCCAAAACGAATAGAACTTTCAAAGGAGGCTCAAAAACTATGAAAAAAGAAAGATAAGTGGGAACCATCACTCGTTAAAAACAGTTGCAATGTTAAAAGAGTTAAGAAAACAACTTTCAGTAAGTCCTTAAAGATGATGGATGTTATTATCTCGACTCACACTTCAACGATTTCAGATTTCGTGTAAGTTTTTTGCCATTGAATTGCAATTGATTGGAATAAAAAATGTTTACAACTTAACAGTTCTATTCATAAAGTAATATAAATAGTACAAGCTAAAAGTATGACTTACATTTCCTTTTTTTAAGATCCTCTCATCTCTAATCAACTCTTTCATGTATTTCATCACATAGAATTCACATTCCACATTTGAAAGTTGTTTTAGGCACTATAAGCAAATACATAAAATTTCGACCAGTTAAACCATAAAAGCAATTTGGAAAAAAAAAACCAAAAAATAATAAATAAATAAATAAAGAGATTACATTTATACCTCAATTGTGATCCATTTTATATTATTCTTCCGTTTTCCTTTATTAGGGTCATAGATTTTGAATGTACTTCAAATAGGCAATACTTGTAAGTATTATCAACATAATATAATAAGAAAATGTCTTAAACAATAATACTTAAAGTCCAGAAAACTTACGCCTTAATCAGAAATTGAAGGTATAAGTTGAATTCTTTATTAACTAAATCCATAAGGTACGTCATTGAAGAAGACAACTGAATGACGCATAATACCCAATGAATCCTAATATGAAATCAAACATAATTAGTTAGAAAGGAAACTTTTTCCAAATTTAAAATTACAAATGAAATCCCACAAAATTATGAGAAACAATGTATAGATATATGAAAATTACCCAATATTACAAGAAACCAAAACCAACTGGTCATCCCTAACTTCTTCAGGTCGGCTTGTAGGCATTACTGGCTTTAAAGTTTCATCATCCTTATATTTATCACTTAGGAAGCAAAGGTTACAAATGCAAATCTTGTATCCATATTCGAAGCCTTAATAACCAAATAGAGTTGTCTAGCAAAGAACAAAACAAAATTTATAACCTTTACATACTTATACAACCATTAAAAGATGTATTCAATAACTCTTACCTTATCTACAACATTATGCATGTGACAGATACTTGTTTTCATATGAAATATGTACTCCAAGTTAAATTTTTGCAAATTAACATCAACCTCCACAGCAAATATGTCCTTCTCTAGTGGAATCATAATAGCTAGCTCCATGTGCTCAGCCAATGAAGAAAATAGCTCAATACATTTCAAATTCTTTTCCCAATCCACATTTTGAGAAGTTGCCCATCTCATATGTGCAAAAGCATAACTTACTCTTAACTTTTCAAAAATTAGTAGTCCATTAATTAAAGTGTTAATTTTTACCTCATCTTCAATCACTTTGTGAACAACCACTCCCTGATATTTTACAATCCTCTACATTAAAGAATTTTCAAAGTAAAAGATTGTAAGCCAACATCAGTTACATAAATAAATTATTATAAAACTTTTAAGATAGCACATTATACTTCCTTTCCAATCACACCATGTTTTTTAAAGCACCCAAAGCCAAACATTTTATGAAAACAACTAGTAATAATTAGTCAATTAATTTAAAATTTGACATAAAAAATCATAATTATATGTATCACCTCATCAAGAATCCATATAAGACTTATTGGCCATGCTACATAAAATCCAACGGTATCCTCTACAGTAGTCACATCTCAAGGAATAGAAATAGAAAGAAGGTCATCTGGTCTTTTTGCTACATCAATTGATAAATAAGTTTTTTAAGAAATGTGATATTAAAAGCATTGACTCGGTAGAAGAAGCCTTCTTAAACCTTATTAGTAGTTTGACATATATATATATATATATATGTCAATTCCTCTTAAGTTTCAATACCATGATTGGTAATATATGCTCAAGTATGTCCAAAGCAATACATGTTCATAGGCGTGACGTCGGTTATATGGTAGTCCATCACAGAAAAAAAAAATAAAGGTAAAAAAAAAAAAAAAAAACACAAATAGCATCTGAAACCCTCTAATCTTTCAAGATTCGAAAAACGAATCCTAAATTTTTTGATCTAAAGTCTAAAAACAAGAAGGAATTAACAAACACCAGATTTGGATCTTTAAGCATCAAAAAATATGAAAGAAATAAAAATATTAACTAAATCATTGAAGCCTTTTAGTTTTAGATTGAGATTATGGCATTACGCAAACCGCAATTGAAGCCTTGTAGTTCCAAATCGAGATCAACTAAGCGTTCAGCTTCATCCAGCTTCAATTTTCAGAAAAGCACATACCAACAATTGAAGAGTTTGAAGAAGATTGAAGAAAAAAAGTGCAAAGTCTACAAGTGGATGGTTTTTGAGGCATTTGATGTGATTTGTGTAGTGAGTAGGTGGTGCATTTCTTGGAAATTGAAGTATTGTTTATCAGCATTGATGGGTGGCTGGTGTTTGATAATAAATAATTAAATATATAAGTATAATTATGATATATATATTAATTATATAAATATAATATATTAAATTTTAATAAAGTATGTTAAATTATTTTAAAATATAATTAAATATTATTATAAAATTTTATATAAAGGTATTATGTAATTTATATCAATTATATTGAAAGCTATTAATTAAGCATCCATATTACAACATAAAATATTAATTTAATATAAATAATATTATATGAACATATTATATAATTTATTAATTATATTAGATATAAATAATTATTTCATAATAAAAGTTATTAATTAAGGATAACTGTTATACTATACCATATATTATTTTAGTAATTGTACATTTATAATTGTGGTAATTATTGTACAACTATTAAATTTAATATAAAATTTATGAGCTTAGTTCAATGTAAGGTGTCTTAAAAAAAAGTAATATTTATATATATAAACATAACATGATATAAAATCAATGAACAATACTAATAATATATAACTATATATTTTAATAGTTAAACCACCAAAAACTGTTCAATTTAAGTGAAGTGTGAATTAAAAAAAAAAAATCACGATTTCGATTTTTCATTTTCATTATGCAACATCCGTTATATCCTGTTTTCGTGTCACCGTGATCGTTACTGTTATGGTATTTGTTACCACTTTTAAAAACCATGTTACCAATTTTATTTCTTCCTTCACTCCCAGTAAACTGCATAAGCATTAATATAATCCAAGTTGCACGACAAATAAAAGGTCGATTATGTATTTGTAAATGATGCATATTTGATCATTATTGATAGTACTTAGTCACAATTGAATGTTCTAACCACTACTAGCGAAATAGGTTTTGATGCATGATGAAACTCAGGTGAGCGGTCACCAATAATTATTTAGACAGTTGTAGTCGTAAACAATCTGTGGCTTGATTTTCTGTGATGACGAAACTTAGATGACAATTTTGGTGATCGTTAAAGAATTGTTAGCAGTCACTACGGTGGTCGCTAATAGTCAACATAAAAATCTGGGCAGAACCTCTATTTCTTTTCCCTATTTTTCTTTTTCTTATTTCTTTCTCTTTTTCCTTCCCCTACGCGCTTTACTCTCGCACTATCCATCTACCTCATGTCGTCAAAATCTGCCGTCGCTGCTGCTTTTCGCCTTTGTTAGGTAACCCTCTTCTCCCTTTTTTCTTTTCTCCTTAGCGCTCTCTTTCTCTCTATTTATATATAGGTAATCCTTTTTTTTTCCCCAATTATTTGAGCATCAAAATTGATGATGTATCCGACCAAATTTTATAGCTCTGACAGCGTAATCGAATAGATAATTGGTCTACACTAGTGCCTCGTGCATCCCCACTCTCCAACTCTTTGCGTAGACCCTAAAATAAAACTACCAATCGGGTAGTATTTGGCCAAACGCCCCTCCAATGATTAAGTTAAATAGAATATAGAAAAATAGAGAGGTCGGACAAAAATTTGGTAGACTTTTTTTATGGTTAACAACGCTTACCCCTCTTCTTTATTCGCTTCATATATATAGCTTTTTGGATACATGTGGTCCTTCTATAAAGGATAGCATGGGCCATGATCTAGATATCATGGGTAGTGGGGTAAAGTGAGCTAGAACCATCCTACATTGGGGGTAGGTTAAGCTAGTGTCATGATGCGGAGTTGAGGAAATGGTACTATTTGTACCTTTATTAAAAGTGACTGAGACAAGTGGGAACCTAAATGGCTACCAAGTGTCCCTTTATGGATGACGGCCACGTGTTTGAGCTCATCTTTATACGTATGTCGTATGTATCCGAGCATCCCCTCCAATTAAAATTGACAAGAGAACCTCTCGATCTTCTCTTCTCTTCATACTCATGTAAATCAAGTTTTTTTATGAATTGCTTTATTTATTTATTTTTTTTTATGAATATGGTGTTGGAAATTTTGTGAATATAGTGTAGTTATAATTTTTTTTATGAATACTGTTTTCTTTTTTATTCTTGTTTTTAATGTAATATTGGGTTAGGAAAATGTGTTGATTTACAAGTTGTTGTATTATTAGGTTAGGGAAATGTTGTTGACTTATAAGTTGTTTTAATATTGGGTTAGGGAGATGTTAATTTATGAGTTCGATCATTTTTTTTTTTTTTATTGTTATATGAATGCATGTAATGTCTTGGTGGTGACATTGGTGAGGAGGCTGCAAATTATGGTTGGAGTTTATATTTGGGTTTTTGGTAGTGGCAGTGGTCATGGCTTTGGCTTAGCTAGGACAGAAATAAATTTTTTGTGATAGTGACCGCTAAGCGGTGGCAGTGACAGTGACCGCAAAGCGGTCACCAATAATTCCCAGAGTAAATTCATTGACGGTTGCTAATACAATTGCTTTTTAGCGACAATGCATTTAGGGCCCAATTCTAGCTGTCGCTACGCAGTCACTGATAAGTTTTAGCGACCGCCACCCCCTTTAGTGACCACTATTGCTAAAGCTGTTATTTTTAGCAATGAATCTATATAATTTATTAGGGACATCAAATAGTAGACTATTGATTTTTGCATTTTGAAGTAATTCATCACCTTTCATTTTTAATACGTAGTCCAATATATTATGTGAGACATTTTCATAGAAAAGAAAAGAAAAAAGAAAAAAAAATAATGAATAAGATGTTCATACGTGATGTATATACCATCACCTATATTTATGGATGACATACAAAACTGCAATCTGTTAGTCTTTTTTAATGACAAATTATGTAGTCATCTTTTATTTTTAAAACGTAACCCAATAGATCACATAAGATATTTTCAATTTAAAATATGATGAACGTAATTCTGATAAGTAACACATACTCCGTCAGTGATGATATGTGTTGATAACGAAATCTAAACCGTGACAAATACTAATACATGACGGTGATTTAGAGACGTTAGTAATGATGAAATTATATCATCACCAATTACCATATAAAGGTGACTGTTAGGGATTACGCTCTGAGTCGCGGGATAAAGCCGAGAACAGGTTGCTGTCAGAGTGGCCGTGCGGGAAGGCCGCGGGAAGCCGCGGGTACCTCGCGGGTACCCCGCGGGTAGGCCGCGGGAAGGCTCTTCCCGCGAGGTTATGTTCGGCATATCCTTCTGCCGCTCTGGATTCTTTTTGACGAAGGTTTTTGCACTTATATATATACCTGACGTATCTAGGGTTGAGTAGAGAGAGCAAGAGAGCCAAAGACAGAGAAGAATCATTATTGTTGAGAGCTATTCAAGTCTATTTTTCTCTTCATTGCTTAGCCAAGTTCTGCATCGTTTTGATCCGAAGGAGTTCGGATTCGTGGTTCGTGATCGCTGAGGATTCAGC
>QLOD02000029.1:21891573-21913662 GCA_003260245.2 Sideroxylon spinosum | reverse complement strand
GGGGATGTGCTTAGAACCCTAATAATAATATAAAATGCAATAATACCTAGTATGCAACTAAATGAAACATATGAGCATAAACAACAATCTCATATAACATAGTTAAATAAAAAATTAAATGTAATTATTTATTATGCCTTTTTTATAATTTAGTTGTGTTAACACTACGTAATATATCAAAATAAAACAATTTAGTTTTAAGGTACTGCTACTTCGTTGTCTCGTATAAATAGGACCTAACCAATATACACCATCTTTCGATATCTGTTTCATAGGTTGAAAACTTAGAAATATAATATGCCATTCTTAGCATCTACTCGCTTCGTATGTTATTAGCCTACTGAACTTGATTACTACCCTTGCACATGTTTTGGAACCTTCAACCCTTGAGTACATATACTCGATATTTTCAGTACCTCCAACCCAAACAAAGCATAACATCAAATTTCAACATAAATTATATAATAATATAAATTTCTCTTTAAATTTACGTTTTGAGCCTTGTTAACCATTAATGCACCAACATATTAAACAACACAAACTTTAATCCCATTAAACGAACAACCTTACGAGTAACCTCCACACAGCATATATATGTACAAATAAACATCAAATTAATGCTTCATGTTCAAATCAATCACGTTCAGGAGTTTAAAATAAAATAAAAAAATAATTATCAAACATCAATTTCAAATCAAGAGTCTGGTGAGCATTAACTAACATAATACATTTATATAATTACATTGATGTCACAAATTTCTACCTGCATACTAATCAATTAATATAAATATCTATACATACATAGATAAAGCATTAAAGGCTCGCTCCCTTACCTTAAAAATTAAACTTAAAATTTGTTATGAAAGAGAAACATGGTCTCTCAATTTTGTGTTGTTAGTCCGCCGCTGCAATCTTGCATATTCTCTCTCTCTCTCTCTCTCTCTCTCTCTGTAGTGCACAACAGACCTTAGATTTATATATATACATACATAAGTATATTGGAAATCCTAACAAAATTAATACGTGCTGCAGGAACTACTAGTAGATATGTATATATAACATGAAATTAGATTATTTTAGAATTCAAATGGAACACGTTTTCCAAACTGTTACATCAGGAATTTAAAAGTAGATAGAATTTTATTTTCAATCAATTTTTTATTTTTATTTTTTGAAAGATAAGAATTTTTTTTGTTTTCTTCATTAGTTTTTGAGGAGGGGGATGCCTAATCCCAAATTCTAACCTAATGTGGATGAAGGGTGAACTTTTGGCATATCAAGTCTTCCACTAAATTTTATGTGTGCTTAATTCCCTTTTCAACCCGTAAAAAGTGATTGCCTTTAAATATTATAGTATCATTATTGTTATTAGTTATTAAGCAATTAGTGCCATACATATATTTATATTACAATATAGTTTATGATTTAACATCTATATAAATATTAAATCATGAGCTAATTATATATATAATATATATATAATTTTTTTATATAAATTTAGGGAGTAAAAAATATGATATATTTATATTTTTGTACCTTTAGGCACGAGTAATTACTAATACATACATATATAATAGCAACGTGGACTTTTGTCAGGTTTAAGAATAATTAATATTTTATTTAATTAAAATCAAATCATAGTTTATAATTCAAAAAAAAATTAAATACCAAAAAAATTATTTTCACACAACAACCCCTCTCGATAGTAAAATAAAAATTTAATTAATACATCAAAATTTCAATTAATTTAAATTTTAATTACCGAATTGAATATGAACAAAAAAATAACTAAAGTAAAAATTTTAATTGCTGGATCATTACACCAACCATATTTCATATTAAAAATATCCCATATTAAAATTCTTGAACTCCTTGTTATATAAATTTTGCTAAATTTTCAAATTACATTAAATTTTCATCCATAACACATGTTGTAGGAAATATTATACTTGTTTTTTGATAAAGATAAGGTTTGCCATCATTCCTGTGACTGCTCCAACATCCATTACACCACATCTCATCACCATCCACCCTCCTGGCCACTCATCAGTGATAGTTTATCCGGAAAAATAATATAATTTTTGAGCATATATATATATATATATATATGCCAAGTGAACAGAAAAAGTATTTGTGTTTTTTTTGGTAACTAAGGTTATCCGAACCAAATCGCATGGACCTTCACTAATTCCTGAACCTTGAAGTTAACGACTGGATAAATCTTCTAATGGGTCTGATAAAACTCGAATTAGTAACTATTGGAGAACAAATTTAAGATTAATTGAACTAACCCTCAAATTGAAAAAGCATTTGTGCCTGATATGCTAATTTGAGAAGGTTTCTCTTCAATCTAGTTGTTTATTATTTATTTGTCTTGGAGAGGAGCACTATGTGTGTGATTATTAGTTTATTTGTACAACTAATTAAGTTGGGTATATGGAAAAAGATAATTTAAAATGTTAGATAGTTGAAATGCTATTATTGGCAGGGAAAAAAAAACACATTATCAAAATTAAAGCTTCACCAATTTTTAAATTTTACTAGAATTTCGTTAGATAGTGGTATAAATATATATTATACAAAAGCTAAATATATAATATATGTATATATAATAAAATATACATATGAAAATTGTGAAACAACTTTCTATACAAATGTTGCAGAACCGTGAACCTCCCATTAACTGAGTAGAAAATAATGAAGGCTCTTGGAAAAAAATTAGGATTAACTGTACTTTATCTCTTGTAGTTTGGATACAAATATTTCAACCTTCTTTAATTTAAAAACTAATACATAATTCTCTTATGTTACACGTGTCAAATAAATTTATATGTGATCATTCATAACATATTATTTAAAAAAATAAAAACAAATTAAGTCTTCATAAAAACAAATTAAGTCTTGTTAAAAAAAAAACTATACTGTATTTTAATATAAAAAATTTTATGTATCTATTTTTTGAAAAAAATCCTTTTCTTTAACTAATTTTGAGACACAAAATCAAATTAAACTTAACAGTTTCAAACCCCTAACCTCCCACACGGAAACCAACGGCTCTTGCCAAGCAACCAGTTTTGTACTTAATGTAAATTACATTTAATAATCAAACTTCGAGGAGTAAAATATAATTATTCTAATTATTTTCATAGGAAACGTAAATGTATTATTAATTGAAAGTAAATAATAAAAAAAAAAAACCTCATACATTATGTTTGACATCTAACATTCAATCATTTGTTCCTATGGTTTTAAAAAATGGTAATAGCTATTATAACAGTAACGGTCGCAGTAGAAACGAGATGTAACGGATATAGCATAACGGATCGGAAATCGAATGCGTCATTTTTTTCTTTTCTTTCTTTTTTTTTTGATATTCATAATTCATTTAAATTAAGTAGTTTTTGATATTTTAATAGTTAAAAATGTATAAATATTACTTCACATGTGTAATGCCCCCTTAATAATTTTTACACAAAATTTACATTTCACATTATGCTTAGTGCAAATGAGTGTTACAAACTTCAAACTAACGTTATTACTGGGATTAATTTTAAAAATGTCATCATCATCATCATTAAAAATAGTACCACTAAGAATGGGACATTTTGATTGAAGTGGCATTGTTACTTTATAAAATAAAATATTATATCTTTTCATTGTTTTGTATCATTAAAATATAAAATATAAATATTTGATGTTATATATTTTTTATAGCTAAAATCTTAAACTTAATTTAATTAATTACAATAAATTTAATTTAATTTTTAGTGTAACTAATATTTTTGTTAATATATTATGATATAACAGTTATACTTAATCAATAATTTTTAAAATAAAATACTAAATTAATAATGTTTAATCTAACAAATATAAATTATATATATTATTATAGTTATGTTTAAATTAATGTTTTTGTTAATATATTATGTATAACAATTTGCTTAATTAATAATGTTTAATATAACTAACATAAATTATATAAAATATTAATATAATAATATTATATGTTATATTAAATTAAATTTTTTACAATTATAATTTAATATAACTCTTTGTAGCTAATATTTTTGTTAGTGTGTTGTGGCATAACAGTTATGCTTATTAATATTATTTTAATATAACTAATATAATTTGTATGTTGCATCATTAATATATTTTTATTTTTAATGTAATTTTTAGTATAACTAATATTTTTTTAATATATTATGATATAATAATGATGCTTAATCAATAACTCTTAACATAACTATATAAATTACATAATATGGGGGTGTTTGGTTTACTAAAAAATTCAATTCTGGCTATTTTTAATTTTTTTAATTAAATTTTATCACATGTCACTTTTACATAAACTTTTTTTTTTATTTTTTTTTATCAAACATACACCACCTTTATCTTAATATAAAATTTAATTATAATATTTAATTATAATTAAAGTTTATTTTATATACTTAACTAAAATTAATGTATTATATTTATAAATTAATATTATATATATCGAAACCAATCAAATTTCCCTCGATTAACCAATTACCACATTCAATGCTATCCAATACCCAAGACCTCCCACTGGCCATTGCCCAAATCATGTGGTTTTGCAACTTCTTACAGCCCTCCTTTCAGTCTTCTACTGCTTTCTTTTCAAATAGACCCTCTGTTCTCTTCGATGCATTTTGTCTCTTCCATGTTCTTTTTTCAAGCTTCTCCCCAAATATTTCTTTGATTTTACAGTTCAAAATTCGTTTAACAATTTTTATAACAATAATCCTTAGAATTAGAAGAGAAAAGGAGAAAATCAGAGCAAGAAAGGCTGAAAAAAATCGGGTACTTGAAAGCTGAAGCTGAAAAAAAAGATGAATAGGAAAAGTTGTTTGCTTAATCTGGAACTAGAAGGTTTTAATCGTTTATTTTTTTTTTTTGCAATTTTTTTTATTTTCTACAAGACCTAAATTAGTTATTTCTTCTCGATTTTAAAACTTTGTTACAAAGTTTGTTTGAAAAATTATGGTTTTATTTGAAGACTTTGGTTTAAAGTTTTATGAAAAATTAGATTTTTTTTTTTTTTTTGGTATATCTATCGAAAGATCAGAGTTCAAACCTCTTTTTTCAACTTTTATGAGGTTTTTTGAGTTTTTTTTTTTTTCCATGATTTCATCTTCAATAGAGCTATGACAGGTCCATAACACCCGTTTTGGCACGTAACGGGCCGTTATGGTGTGGCTTCTACTTCACTACATGTAACATGACCTTAATGGTTTTTGAACCTATCGATTTCATTACGTAATGGGCACTACTATTACGGAATGCCAATTTTTAACACTACGCTTGTTCCTGCTTATCAGAAATCAGCCCAACATAACCTTATTTTTTTTCTCTGAAGTCTCACTCAACACAAATAGACCGCAAAACATTTTAAGAGTTCCATATTCCTAGTAAGGATGATGAATTGATTGATTCAATAATTGAAAACAAAGCTTTATTTATAAATGCATACATGTAAACATATGTATAATATATATAGACTTTTACTAGCAACTAGTTAGAAAACACATATATGTTTAATCTTTTATATATTTAAATTTAAAAAAAAATTTAACAATGAAAAATAAAAATATTATTTTAAAAAATCTTAAATCTACGATAAAATCTTTTTATTTTTTTTAGGTTGAGTTGTTTTGTGAATGGAATGTCCATTTTTTCTACTTTGTCATCTTCTCTAGCTATGAAATTGATGCTATTTTCATGTGTACTTGCCAATGAAAACTTATCCATTCTTTTTTTATGTTATTAATAAGACTTTTAGGAGTACACATCTGTTTCTAAATTAAGACAGGTTATATTAGTCTAAGAGTTTTGAACAATCTTTTCCATAAAATTGATGTTTACAATCCACAGTTTCAAGTTTGGTGGGAAGAAGGTGTTCTGAAAATAGAGTAAAATAATTAATAAGGATATATTTATTTGATAAGTAAAATTTTACATGTAATTACCAATGCATACATAAGTTAACAAATTAAAGAGATTCTTAACACCTTGTAGCTATTAGTTGCAGGACATGCAATTTGCAAGAAAAAAAAAAAGAAATCAATCTATGATTAGGAGGTTAATGAAAAAGTTATACGAGAATTTATAACTACTTACTATCCATGTCCATGGATTGCAGGGTTAGTGCATCAAAATATAGAGAAGAGGCATACTTGACCATTTGTGCATAAATATTAAAATAAATCAAAAGTATAAGGCAATTAAAAAAAGTACCTAGAGGCATCGCAAGTATCACCTATATTGAACCAAACAATTCAAAAGGGTAAAGGAAAAAAATTATTATGCATTTCTATAATATCTCATATTTTTGTACTGAGATAAATTTATGATTTTAAACACATTTTGGGTGTGATAATATGTTATTTAAGCCATATAAGCCAATAGGGATGGCTTAGGTTTGAAAATTTTTGAAGTAATGGGCCAAATTAACTAAAATTTGACTTTTAGACTTGGGCGAACAAAGGGGGGCGCCCCTAGTAAAGAGGCAACGCTCAAGGTCTCAAGGGGGTGCCCGAGGTATGTAGTAGTATGATATATTGATGTGCTCTAATTTGTTTCAATCAAGCCTTACTCCTAGGCAGAATAGGGGAATAGGGGGTCCTAAGGTACTGTAGCTTTCTTGTGGAGCAAGATAGGGATTCTATATAGGCCTAGAAATGAGGAGAGATGGAGAGTTCGGTTTTTGGGAGAGGAGAACGGAAAGAAGAATGAGCCAAGGAAGAACCAAGGAACTTGATGTTGGTAAGTTATACTAACCTTCATCAAACTCCATTTAATCATGTAAAATTGAAATTGAGCTCTTAGTGAACATTTCCATATGATTTTTTTGTTGTTTGGATCAAGGGGTGAGGAGATTGATAATTTCAAAGTTAGAGGCCAAGAACTAATTGTGCACCATTTCTTTCAATCCATTTTATTCATGTCTGAAGTAGGGATTTCTAGTCTTTTTTTAGCATATATGAGATGTATTGATGCTATCCAACATTTATATGAAATTTGTTTAAGATTAGAAACTTTGGTGAAGAGTTGTGTGGAGTTATATACATATATATATGTGTATGTACAGGTTTTGATTCAACAAATTAATTGGAAAGATTGAGGTTATTTCATCTTGTTTTATTTGAATTTTTAAAGCCATTTAGGTTCCAATTAACAGCTGGAAACAAGGTTTTGAAACATACAATTGATTGGGCAAAGTTTAAACCATAAAACCTTGGAGAAAAGCTTAAAACGAAACATAGTATGGCCACTGGACATAGGGGGTGCCCGAGTCTTCAGTGGGGTGCCCCGGGAGCTCTAAAAACTTAGACTTTGCCCAAAACTAAGGTACTTTTATGATTTTGGATGTTTTATTCTTAACATATGTTTCCTATTGAGTTGTAATAAATTTATCATTGAATATTAAGTGATATTTGAGTTAAAATGAATGCTAAATGTGTAATGAAGTATGGAAATATTATAATAAGATATTATCATAATTTTTGTTAGTTTGAATGAAATAGAGATTGTTACAAGGGTGGCTATGATGATGTTATTTATGATAAGATTGAATAAGATGGTAATGTTAGTTATTTTATAGTTAGATGAGATAATGACTTAATAAAATGATTGTGTGATTAAAGAAAGGCTGAATAAATGAAGATTGTTACAACTAGTTATTGTGAAGATGTTAATTGTTAAATAGTTGAATGAGGTGAGGATATGAGCATGATTTTGAGATAAGAATGATAAGTAAACAAGAGAAATGTATATGATAATGAGACATCGGGATGGAGGGTATAAGAAAAATAGTAAGGGTACTGAGATTACCCTAAGGTTGAAAGACCTAAAACCTACGCATAATTATTTTTCATGGGAATAGGTTAGTAGCCTACAACATGACATGTAATAAGGGTAATCGTGGCTTGACTAATTGTAGCCTTTAACAAACATGAAATTAAGGTTAATCTTGACCTTTAATGACGATGTGAAATCAAGGCTAATCCTGGCCTAGCTAATTGTAATCGTTAACGACGACGTTAAATATGCCCATCCTCGTATGTTGGATGAGAATGGAACATGGATGAGAATGTTTGTGATACGAATGTTGAGATAAACGTTAGTTGAGTTAAGTATTGAGATTTATGAGATTGATTATGGTATGTGTTTATATTGAGATTAATATATATTATGGAATTTTGAAACTCATATATATAGAATTAGATTTTTTGTTTATTGATGCTACATAAATATTAATGATAATCATATTGTTGCTCGACATAGTATATATGCTTCTAAGATGTTACGTGGGCACAAGTGGATTAGTGCTCACGTCCCAATAGATTTGGTTGTAAGGGCATATTCTAAGAACTACGTGAGCATTTGGTTGGATTGAAAATGCATAAGCTATGGCAGACATTGCTACTTTTATTTTGTTAAGTTAAATTTATATTTAAGATTCTAATATTATTTTTAATTTAAAGATTTATTCAGCTGGGTTGTAAAGGCCATAAGGCCTATTTTTATATATGTTATGATTATTATGGGATTGTTGGAGCATGATAACCTGGCTATGGCCAAGGCTTAACTTATATTATATTACGTTAGTATTCATATGGATGTCATTTCAAGGTTATCATAATGCTCTGATAATGAAATGACTATATAGTACATGATATTATGTTATTTGCCACTCCTTAGGTCATAAGATTCAGAGCATGATGATTTCCACCATTGTATCAGTAAAGTGTGCACCTTCTATTTAGCTATCACTATAATGATCGAGTTAATTTAATTTAATTCATATATTCTTTTTACTCAGTAAATTTTGTTCATTATTTAAATTTAATAATCTGAAATTCTTTTGCTACTTAATATTGAGTTATATTTAAAAATGTTAAACTTTTGGCAACCTTTGAAAAGATTTTAAAATTTTAGGAAAAATGCATAATTTTCTTAAACCTATAGGGGAGTAGTTAATTAAGTTTATTAGGATTAAATTTCAGCTGCTATATATAGATATATTGTTATATTTATTCGTGTAAAATTAGCCTTAGAGAGATAGAGGGAGAGAAAGGACAACCTTAATATGGTTTTGGCAGCCAATAATTCCTCTTGACTATGCTATATGGATTGCTAGGTTTGTTAGATTTCTTCTCCTTCAATTGCCGAATCAGAGATAAGGGGGTGAACCTTTGTGAAATTATATACGTGCATACTGTTAATCGGTTTGAATGGTTAAAATCACAGTTAAAATCATATTCTACATGACCTCAATTTATAGATATATGTATATAATGAACTTACCTTGATTACGCATCTCATGGACACTTGATTGTTAGTGATTTTTTTTTTACTATTTATAAATTTTAACTTGATTGATTTGAACCTGCAGGATTGATTGGATTGGATATGTATATATATACACACTTAAGTTAATTGCAAAGAAAATAATATTTATACTCAATTACAGGTGTATAAATATATATTGTAGTGTCCTATATATCCCATATAGCAACATCTTCAAATTTAATTAGTTATATATAAGTATGTAATCCACCTGTACTAATCTAAATTAGTTTTGGTTATTTGAATTTGGCATTGATTTGTTTGATTTATATTTGTTGCGGGAGTGACGGTGGGCTTGTGTGGATATACTTTTATTATAATTTTTTTCAAACTTTGGAAATTAAGGAAAATTTGTTTAATGTGGATTTAAAAAGAAATTTGATGTTATGGTTTGTTTGGATTGAGGAGTACTAAAAGTATCATATATACATACCCAATGAATGAAAATCCGAAAATGCACACGAGTGGTAATCGAGTCCAATAATATAGTAATCTATGAAGTGAGAAAACTACTAAGGGTGGTATATTATATTCCTAGGGTTTTGGCTTCGGAAGCAAACACCGAAGAATGATATATATTAGTTGGGTCATGTTTCTATAGGACAACTGAGCAAACACCTAAAACTGGTATATATTGGTTGGGTCCTGTTTCTAAGGGACAATTAAGTAATAATACCTTAAAATCAAATTGTTTCTTTTGATGTGTTATGTGGTGTTAATATACGATTAAGTTGTAAAGAAGGGGAATAAATAAGCAAATTTAATTTTTATTTGAGATTGTCAGTTGCATTAAGGTGCTTCATTTAGTATCATAGTAGGGCCTATTATTAATAGGCTTCTGATCACAAATGGTATTAATGCTCATCCCCTTACAACTTGCGATGCAAGTAATGATTTTGAGTCATGTGTTGGACTTACTTAACATTAGAATTTTATTTATTTTTATTTAATTACATTAGATTTTTCTTTAGAAAATTATTTTAGTGAATTGTAATAAGTCTCTGTTTATGAGGTAATTATTAATTATTTTATTTAGTTTTGGGAGATTATTTAGACTTAGTTTTACAAACTTTTACTTTTGTTTGGGAGCTTTGTTGCCTAGTTAGTTTTGAATAAGGTATATACACAAATCTAAAGTTTGTATTTATTATTTTTATAGTCAATGCTTCATAACTTGTGTGTATGGCTCTGATGTGGGATAGAGAAACTTGTTAAATGGTGTGGCATGTGTTCCTTTGTTCGCATACTTGGGTCTTGGAATCCGAGGCTTAACAATCACAATTCCAATATTTTAACTTTCCCATGGCATACAAAAAACCTCTTTGACACCAATTAAATATATGTAAAAAAAAATGTTTAAAATAATCGTCGTTTTTGTCAAATCCATAGATGTACATTCAATGAAAACATTATTTGCTATCAATGTGATGGTAGAATGAGCACCATTGATAATTAGAGGTAATAACAAATCAATTTTGTAAAAAGAAGACTAATCTATGATGAAAATTAAAAAAAAAAAAAAGAACTTATTGGAAATTTACATAAAACAATCCTCATAGTCATACTTTTTTAAAATGTTATATAGTAAGAACTATGTTTATGTTATCTTTAAATAAGAAACGCAATAGAATGCTAAGAAATCATCTTTATAATAAGACATACACTCATTTTCTACAAATGTAACCAAGTATTAATGGCACGATGGATCACTACACTTGGACAACTTGGTGGGATACTATTCTTAAACATATTTTCAACACTTCCTACAGTAATATAAGCACTAAATAATAGTCACCTACTATTAAATAGTCTGTATATCATATCATTCATTAAACAAAATACACTCATGGAAAACCCAAAATAATATATAAGAATAACCAAAGAAAAAAAAAACAAATTTGGATAATAAGGCTTTGTTTGGTAACATTTTTATGTTTACTATTTTTCTATTTGTATTTATAGCTTTTTAAAAATTGGCAACAAATATGTGTGTGCTAGATATGTTTTTACGTTCTTCTTTTCATAAAAATAAAAAACAAAAACATAAAAACATAAACCAAAAAACAAAAAAGGAAATAAAACATGAGTTAATATCCAAATTTGTTTAATATAAACACTCAAATTTGTTACATATTAAAATGAGTTATTTTATTCAAAAATTTTATTAAACTAAAATTATTTTTAATAAAATATATCTCATATTAGTTTAATTGATTTAATTATATTATTAGTTGAAAATAATTTAATAAATTATATTTTGATTAAATTAACTTATTTAATATATTTTATTAATAAATAATATAATTAGTTTATATTTAATGTATTTTATTTTCATTAAATTAAATTATTTGTAATTAATAAAATAATTAAATTAATATGGAATTTACTTTATTAAACCTAATTAATTTTTGAAAAATTAATAAAATTAAACGTTTCATTAAAAAAAATTAATTACTGTAAAAAAAATTACATTTCTAAACATAGATAACGGAAAATAAAAATAGGAAAGACATAATAGTTAAACATTGAAAGAAAAACGATTATATTACCAAGTAGGCACTAATAAAAACAAATTTCCATAACAATATAAAAGTTCCTATACAAGAAAACAACACACTTGACAATATGGCTCAAAGAGAAAATTCCAAGATTCAAATAAAGAAAATTTCTAATAAAGAAGTTTAATTTAATTCTAAATCAAACGGAGAGATGTACACAGGTATTCTCTTTACCACTATGGCGCAATCTAAGTTATTTTTGAAATGGGTATTTCTAGAATCTAAGTGTGAGAGGGGTTGCTAGGGGCTGAAGTATAAAATAAACTTCAGTAGCTGAAGTGCATTAATTACTCTTACTCCAATTAGATATGAATATTCATATTCTACATTGATTGCACTCCAATAGTTTCCTTGTAACCCTTATTTTTATTTTAAAATTTATTTCAATCAAATTAAATCGAAACCATTACAAGTATTTATATTGTGATTGATTGCACTCCAATTAATTTCCTAACTTTCACTTTTGTTTTAATTACATTAAATCAAAACAATTATAAGTATCCATATTCTACATTGATTGAACTCTAAAACCCTTACTTTTATTTTAAAATTTATTTGAATTAATGCACTTTATGTGTATTAATTACTTCAATTGCACTCCAGTTAGTTTTTTTAACTCTCACTTTTGTTTTAAAATTTATTTTAATTAAAGTAAATCAAAACCATTATGAATCTTCATAACTTTAATCAGTTTCCATATCACCCTTACTTTTATTTTAAAATTTATTTAAATTCTAATTATTGCAATTCAGTTAAGGTTGTAATTTAGAATACTGCATTTAGAACATTGCTATATACCGGTGTGAAACATTGCAATTAGAACATTGCCATATATGTCCATAAACAACTCTTTTTCTACTCTTTCTAAATCTCGAACTTAACCCATTTCTTTTAAGGAAAAAAAGCAATAAAATTTTCAAAAACAAAAGTACAAAGACAAGGAAAAAGAATCGATTACCTACCAAAAAAACAACAAAAAAAAAAAAAAAAACAAAGTAGTTAATTCTTAATTGATGTTAATATATTTTTTGATTTATAATAATCTTAAATATTTACATCAATCAATTAGTGATGTTAATAAATTTTATGATTTGTAATAACCTTAAAATATTCATAACAGGGCAAATTTTTTTTCATTTAAAAAAAGGGTTAAGTTTTTTTAATATATGTGAAATAAAAACATATTTAAATTTAGAGTAAGTGGTAAGAAAGTGGTGGTGTTAGTTAATACGAAAATGTTTTCAAAAAAATAAGAGAAATTTTGGAAAGATCAATAAAATGAAAATCACAAAAGGATCTATTTTTAGTTCTAAGATAAAATAAATGGTTGAGATTTACAAAGAATAGAAAAAGAACAGAAGGAAAAATAGTAGGGGAGCGTGTCCATATATATGTATGTATATAAAAAATACAATGAATAATCAATTAAATTCAGGTTGATTATCCATAGAACTTCAATAAGATTCCATCAAAGAGTAATGGAATATCCACAAACTCTTGTATATATGGCTGGAAAAAACATTCTGAAATGTTGTTAAGAAATCTCAAAAAATTACCAAAGGAAAGGGGGAAAAAATCAACGTAATCAAACACTACAAGAAATGCCAACTTTATTGACCAAAAATCTAGTCACAGAAGCTTCCTATTTGGTTGGAAAAAACTATCAGGGACAACATCTATTTGGTCATGGATGCTTTGTCTGGGAAACCTTTTGGCTACCACATAATGTGTGGTCGTTGAAAAGTTATTTTTGGAGACAACCCTTGTTTGTCCCCATAATGTTTCCGTGACCATTTTATTATCAGTAATGTATGTTTGAGTGACCACACTATTTGCTCACCATATGTGCCTAGCAGGAAGTTTGACTTTAATGCTTGTCTTCTGGTGACCAAATTGTTTGGTCATTACATCCTTCTTACAGGTAGTTGTGTTGGGTAATGTAAATATTTATATATATGCATATTAATTTTGCTAATCAATTGCTTCTCTTTCAAATCCAACTAAATTTTATTTTTAGATTTATTTTATTTTCTTAAAAACTATAAAATACAATAGAAATTCAATATTAAAATATCAATAACAATGCTATTTGAAAACATTTTTAAGTACTTGCAAAAACGACTTGCATTGAATTCATATCAATGTCAAATATACAATGGTCCAAATCCTTTTCATTTCAATATTCTACAAAAATACCTGTTCAGTCAATACCATTTCTAATTTTCTAAGTTTAAGACAACATGAAAACTAACCAAACTAAGAGACAAAAACAAATGTCAGTTGCTGTATTTCTTAGACAAAAGAATCCTCCCATATGCACATCCATCAATGTCATGACATATCAATCTTCACTATCCATGCATTCTATCAAAAATTAGGTATAAAATCAGGACTAAAAATAATAATGATACACTTTGGAGATAAAATAAAATAAAATAAAATGTAGGATTTCAATATTTATGTAAAATCTTATAACTTTGCCATGACATGGAACTCTAATCAAATGACAATTCATCAAGAGTACAAATTGTAAGCTACAGAGAATAATGCTTTTGTACCAAAAAAAAAAAAAAGCCAAAAAAGCTGTACTTTGTTAATAATGTAGTTGGCACTAGTACAATAGAAATCCAGTAAGATCGAAAAGAATCACACAACAAACATCAATGGCTAAATTTACCTGATATTCAAGCACTAATAGGACAGAACACCTTCACATAATATTCTACAATCCATGTCAAATGGCTAAGAAACCACATATTTAATTAGTAGACAAAAGAAAGACACGGATAAGCCAGGAAATGGAACATATCCAAAACTGCCAAACAACCTAAACTAATTAACTCCATTACCCAGGGAATCTAAAGTAATTTTAACCCAAATGCAACATCCATATGTTTTTCTTTTCGTATTCAACTCAACTATACTACGACAAGAAAATTTAACATGTAAGTCTAAATCATTGAACGATCCAAGGCCTTCCTTGGCCAATGAAAGCACAATGAATCCCGAAATGTAAAGTCCGTCATCTGCTTAATGGCAGAAGTACAAATTCCTGTAAACTTTTCCTTTACAAGGATAGCCACTGTGAAAGACAAAAATTTATGTAACTATATTAAGATTAAGTTTACAACAAATTAAGTATACAACTACTTCTGCAGCTATATTAAGATAAAGTTTACAACAAATTAAGAGTGCACGATTAGTCAGTCATTTTATTTTTAAAACTATTGAAAGTAGAAGTCTCATAACTTCTTAAGCAACAAGGAGAAATGATAGCAATAGTTGACTAGATTAGATGCTAAACTAGAAGTATCAAACTAATATTAGAATATTTATTAAACACTAATGAATCATTGCTTACCAAGGATTAGGTGAAGAGTTCCTTCCACCAAAAGAGCTCCCTCCACCATCGCCCTAACGTATCATTATAAAATCCATTTGGACCTTTATCATTTTCTTCATCTCCTCAAACTTTTTTCCTCATTCTTAAAGTGTTCTCTGCTACATTTCTATTGTAGATTGCTGCATTTGAACTAGTTCTTGCAAGTTGTCTACCTCTGATAGCAATGTATGGATTTGGGATTGAGCATGTGCATAAGACTCTGTTATGCCCCTTACAGAAGATGATGGCTTTGGCCACGACCAAATCCTTTCAAATAGCCTGATCTTTTCCCTAATATTTGTTGAGAAATTTGCTCTTCACTAATAGGCTCTACAGCCTCCTTTTGGAGTTGACTTATCTCCTCCTAATAGACAAAATTGAACCATGTATAAGTTAAAGTAATGGATAAAGCAACCAAACTATATAATGTAAAAGAAAGCAATTAAATGAACATGATGTTATAACCCACACCAATTTTATTTACTTACATGCAGTTTGCCACACACAGAATTTATCCAATCATTTGTCTTTTCACTCCAATGTGACTTCTCGAAGAAATCCACAATATGAGGATAGTTTCCTTTGTTTTCCATCTCGTGGGAAGCAATCTATGCTAGTAAAAATACGTAGCCACAATAATTTAAGCTATATAAATATAACTACCTCAATGTACATGGCTGCTGGGAAAGACCTAGAACCCATTTGTGGTTGTAGGCTAGCTTAGAACGATTTTCCTTATTTCGCTTGGATTTTTTCTATCAAAAAAAAAAAATCACACTTAGTTAAGGTTAACTTGAAAATAATAGCAATCCAAATAGAGAAATAAAGACTTACTTTATGCTCTTCAGTAGCCCAAACATGGTCAATCATATACTTCCAATCCTCTAGACTAACATGGCCATATGGTGTATTATAAGGGTCAACTCCTGCATCTACCTTCTTTAGATAGTTTTCATATAGATTATGATGCCAATTTTTATACATATGGTAACACTTCTCATGGATTGTCACATGGCTTTGTATCATATCCTTCAATGTCGTACTTATTCTGCATTATAAGGAAGTCAAAGCAAATTAGTTTCATGTAAATCAACTATGCTTTGAACACTTGTTACAATCACAATGTTTCATAGTAATTACCTTAGCAACCTTAATGATGGACTCCTTAGTGTTCTCAGGTATCTTGTACCAAGAATCAAATTATAATGGTGTAAGATGTCTTATATGAAATCCTAATTCATTGGCAAACTTTGGAGCATTATACCCAACTGGAGCCCCAATATGCTCAAGAATCGGGACAAATAGTTTGATTCCTTCATCAGATTTGAGCATTTGGGTGGTATTCTTACCTATAGTCTCACCTTGAACCCCTTTTTGATGATAACCTACCTAGAAAACTAAAAGTAAGATCAGAAATACAAGTGTTTAAAAGTACAATATCTAAATCCAAAACTCACCATCACTAGTATAAAGTGTTTGTGAACTACATGCCGATGCTTTAGAAGCAAGGATCCTCTTACCAGGTGCCATTAAGATTTTACAATCTGCATAAAAGAATGAAGATAATGTTACTAAATATAATAATAAAATCATTGTGTGATGATATGAAAAGAATGAAATTGGAAAGTAACACGAGACCTAAAAATGTAACTTACTACCCAAGTTTCTAGATATCAGTATTATAATCATCATCATCATCATCATCTTCACTGTTATCATCGACAATATCTCTCTTGTCACAAAAAAGTTCATCCATATCAACATTGCCTTTGCTTCCACGTATAGTAGCTTGCTAAACAATATCACTTGAAATCATTTCACTATCAATATCATTCCTCTGAAGTGGAAGCACCATGTCATCTTCAATAACAATTGGTATATCTAATGTAATTTCTTCGTGTTGAAATATTTCATTAGGAATTGTAATTTCTTCATTACTAGGATCAATAACCCTAGGGCCCTCAGGTATATCCCATATTCCTTGGTGTTGGATTCTTTGTATGACTCTCCAATTCTCATCATACTTAGTATCATTGACATAAAAGACTTTTTGCACTTGGTTAGGGAATACCAATGGATCATTTTGATACCATCGACTTTTTATATCAATAGTACTAACATGTGCATCTTTACGAAAGGTCCTATAGCCATTGCTATTGAACCATGCACATTCAAACAAAAAAAAAAAAACCCTATATCCAAATCTATATTCCAATTCCCACACCTTATATAAGTACCCATAAAAATCGGTGGTACGTCCATGATGTTCACCTTTAACTACTACTCCACTATTTTGGCTCTATCTCCGGTCATCACGAGCTTTGCTATGAAATCGGGCACCATTACAAATGCACCCACCATATTGATTAGAATTTGTGATAGGATCATTAGCTAATGACCACATTTCATCAGTGGCTTCAGTTGACCCTTCTGATCAAAATTGATTATCTATGCGGTATAATATAACAGATTTAGAATGACGTAAATATTTACATAGGACATATGTCTTGCACTAATTGTCATACGACTTCTAATTAATCTTTCTTTTTTTTTGAACCATATAGGAAATTCTCTTTGTTGCTTCTTGGCTATGTCACTCATATTTTGGGTCTCTAATACAATTTTATGCTCCCTGTTTCAAGAGAGATAAAAAATATATTATTTTATTAACATGGTGATGGTCAATCTGAATATAATTAAACTAAGAAATGTTGATAACATACTCTAGGTATTGGTCTAACTCAACACTACTGACATAATATCTGCATGCATACGAAAGCTATCTCCACTGAAAGCATCATAAGTTTGCAAGCCATGTTCCCCGAACTCCTTTAACTCATCAATCAAAGGACTCATAAAAACATCAATCTCTCTACCAGGGGCCTTAGGTCCTGGGATTAAGAGTGACATCATGTAAAATGTTTCTTTCATACATTTCTAAAGTGGGAGATTGTAAAGCATAACAATAACTAGCTACATACTATAGGAGTTGCTCATGTCCCCGAACGGGTTAGAACCATCAGTTGCCAAACCTAGCCTTATATTACGAGGCTTTAGACCAAAATTAGGATACGTCCTATTGAAGTCATTCCACTATTTTCCATCAGCCAGATGCCTTAGTACTCCATCATTGACACGCAACTCATTATGCCATCTCATGTCTTTAGTGGTCTTTCTAGACATATACAATCTTTTCAACCTCGGAGTTAAAGGAAAGTACCATAAAATTTTATTTGCTACATTTTTATGAAGGCCATCATAATGTTTGTATTGAGGCTATTTACAAGATGGGCAATTCTGTAACTTCGCGTTCTCTTTCCAAAATAGTACGCAATCATGCTGACATGCATCAATACCGACGTATCTTAAACCCAAATTATGTAAAAACTTTTTAGCTTGATAGAAGGTCCATGGAATGTTTGCATTAAATTTTGGAGCAAAATCCTTCATCATCTTAAATAACACATCCATCACGGTATTAGTCAACTTGTATAGCACCTTTATATGTAGCACCTTAATGACAAACGACAACACTGTAAAATTTTTACAATTTGGGTAAATCGGTCGTTGAGCCTCATCAAACAACTTGTCAAAGTTGATTGCCTCTTCCCTACCAAAGGTAGAACCTACATCATCATGGTATTCAACTGCTAGAGTGCTCATGTAGTAATCTTCCAATATGTCAGATAGGTCATCATTATCATTTGCTCTGTTTACTGTCGGTCCATCCCTAATTACATCTCCATGATTGAGATTACAATTCGGCGCATTAGGACTGTCAGTGTCATCTATTTCCCCATGATATGCCCAATTCTTATAAAGTGGTGAAATCTATCTACAAACCAAATGAAAGGCAACCAATTCTCTTCTATATTTTTTATTCAAGCACTCTACACATGGACAATAAATTTGAGCATTTTCTTCAAGCCCACATGTTACAAATTTAATAAATGATTGAACTCCATCTTTGTATTTTTTACTCATCTTATTTCTAAGTGTCATCCAACTTTTATCCATAGCCATGCTAAATTACCTACAATGTTTAGGCTTTGTCAAATGAAATAAATAAAAGTATCGAATATGATTTGTAACATCCATATACACACTAAACAATCTCATAACAATTAAAAATTGAGCCATAAGTTTCAATATCCATTCACACCCTATTTATAAATGTAATGACCTTAAAACTTACTTACAGAACCTCTATAATTGTTGAAATAATTAGTAACATGTATGATTGTTAAATAATTTGGATATCAAAGAAAATAAAAAAAAACTACTAAGCATTTATGGCCATTCAGAACAGAGATCAATGCCGCTCGTGAACTAAAAAAAAAAAAATACTGACTCTATGGTTCTGAGTATTTTATTTGACATCTTTTCATGGGAATAGCAACTCCACAGATAGATATGGAGAAGAAAATGTGGCCCATGAAGACTGATGTGTTTTCAGTTAAGAATAACAAAGCACTATGACTGATAAAAAAAACTTCATATGTGTGAATAAATATGCATTTAAACCAAACGTGAGTTAGTCCCTCACACTTCAATAAGCAAAAATAGAAGGTTGATTGAGACTTTGAATTTTTAATGCATAAAAGGCAACATGAAGTAATTTACGATCCAACAAATTTACGCATAAAATTCATTTTCTCTATTTAATATGGAATATACAAATATAAATTGACAATCAATTGATTTATACACTAGCAATGCCTTATGTCTTGTGTCTATGTCCTGGTAATTCTTCTAGTAGGAAGCCAGGGGAGGGGAAGAATCAGGCCTTACTGCAGCTGCAGCATTAATAACAGCAACAGCAGTTGGTTCCATTGTAAGACAATTACATGCAAAATAGAGCTAAAGCTCTTCAAAATGTGGAGTTGACCATGCATCAACTGAGCAACATCTTCAACCAGTTAGCAATGTTGGTTTCTTAGTAAGGAGAAATTGCCACCAGGTTTTCACTTTATGCATTTTTATGACAACCATATCAAGTGCATTGTTATAATTCCTGATCAGTTTAGTATTTTGATTGGAAATGTTCATACTAGATATATATGCTTTTAGAAGGGCTAATAGGTTTAAAAGTTGTCTGAGCTAAGGTTGAACCGGTGGCCTGATTGTTTTGTTTTAAGTTCAATTGGCCTAGTTAAACTACTTGTGGTTAGCTTTTTGTGGTCTCCTGCCACCTACTAAAATGATGTGTAGGGTTGAAGCCTTTGCAGGGGCATAAGTTTTTGTTAGATTCTTATTTTGATGATGATGTTGAGACCTTACATAACTTCCCCTCTTCAACAATAAATAAATAAAATGGAAAGACAAAAAGTAAACAAAATGATAAAAAAGTTCAAGGGACATTGAAAAAATTATCATCTAAATGTGTAATAACTGGACTATGAATGGTGTTACTTATACTTTTCCATAGTGTTTGAGGAAGATCATGGTGGAAAACAGGAAGAGTTCATTTTTTTTTTTAAATTTTATTGGAAGACAAATTTTTAACTTATCATCACCATATGTGATGGCTGTCACTTTCACTAGTCATAATGATGGTTTTTTCAGGTCATATTCTTTGTGAACAGTAATGTTTTTTTTTTCCTCTTAGGTAACATCTTTTGTGGTTCCATTATTCTAATAGCAATAATACATTTTGAAATAGAGTAGTCTCAGGTTTCATGAGGCTAAACCCAGATGGTTTATTGATGTGGAAAAAAAAGTAGTTTCTATAGTTTGGGAACTAGAGTGTCCCTCTCTATCTCTCTTCCCCCCACTCTCGTGAGAGAGAGAGAGAGAGAGCTATTTCAATGGTATTATATAATAATTGAGTGGAACTTGGGAAGTAGTTTTAAAATTGGATCAAATTTCAACTCAATCACCAATGAAGGTTTAAACATATCATGTAAGCTAATAGCCTGGAAAAAAAAAAAAGACCTTTTCGTTAATTAATTGGATATCCATTATTACTGTCCATGCCAAACAGACCACAATAAAATGTATTTATGCGTGTAGAAATCTGGAGATAGAAGCCGCAGTATTGAAAGAAAAAAAGGCCATTACTTAACTGTTTACCATTACAATATTGTGACACAGAAAACAAACCATAAAATAGTCTTCATTAACCTAAACCATCCCCTTTCCCCCTTTTCTTATTTTCTGCCATTTGACAGCATCTTACGTCTTCTTTCAGTACAAAAATTTTGCTTACTTTAAAGCTTATTCTAGAAACTATGTCCAACAAAATGAGATATTGGGATCCTATGCACAATGGTAGCACTGAGATCCAGAAGATGTCCTCTTACAATACCCATAACTGAGACTCTATCATGCTTCTAAACAGTGAAAAAGTTTTGAATAGAGAGGAATAATATTATTCCTTCGCACCAAAAAATAGAAGTAATATGATGGAGCAAGTCCAAATAGGTGGCAACTTCAAGTTATTGCAAGGCTACAGATAGAAACTGATAATCCATTCATTATTCACCTAGAGTGAGGACCAATATGATTAAAAAAACTCTAGTGTTCTAAAAGGACGCCCTCAGACTAGACTGAGGATGAGTATAAATTTCCTAAAGAAACCATGTTAACTTCTAGATGAAAAGGGTACGTAAGTGTTTGTTATTCCACAATGTGGATTTACATCCCAAGTGCAAGGTGGTCCGATATAGCAATTTAAATTTGTAATGGTGAAGTACTAGTTGTATCCACAGGGAGAGACTTTGTTACTCACAATTCTTCTTTTCTTAGTTAATAGGTGTCACACAATAGAAATGAAGA
>QLOD02000029.1:21864202-21879202 GCA_003260245.2 Sideroxylon spinosum | reverse complement strand
TGAGGATTGATTTCAATATATTATCAAAATACATACAGTCTATTATCTTACGAGGCAGGAAAGGTGAGCGGAACGAGCCACTAGTGATGTGGTTGGACCCATATCGACTTTGATGAACTTCTTAGGTAATATTGCTACAGCTGAAATTAAATCTTTGAATGATCTATTCTAAGCTTTTGCACATAATTAATTCACTACCAAAACCACCTAGTTGAGGTGTAGTTGGAAACAATATCTAAAAATTGGATTTTGACTACGCAATTTCTGATTTTTTATTTTTTTGAAATGACTAAAATTATTCTTTTATATTTTAAATTTTATTTAAACTATAAAGAGTAAAAATGTCAAATTAATAAAAATTTAAAAATTTAATTACTAAAAGTTTAACTTTTTTTCTCTTTCCAAATAAAAAATACAAAAATAACTAATTTTTTAGTAGTTGGGTACAAAAAACATTAATTTTTTTTCCCTCCCAAATTAAACTAATTCATTAGCAAGCATTAGTTCATTAGGCAATAAAAACAAACCAAACAAGACTATTGTCTAATAATTAAAGAATCGGTAAAATGCAGAAACCACCCCTATAGTTACATGTAATTTTATTTTAATTACTTTCATTTCAATTGTAATAGTCAAATCACTGCAGATTCAATCAAGTTGCGATTGGATTGTTTTATCAAATACTGCTTATACCTAATTATTAGAATGAGAACATTTTTATCATTTTATATTCATGGGGAATCATTATACCTATCTTCAGTTTCCCTTTTTGGCTATCACTAAGAGCATAGTTTTCAAAACCTTGCCAAAACACAACAACCAATTTTCAAAAGGCCCCAATAAAAGGTACATGTTAGAACCTAATTAATAATCTAGAGTTGATTATTAGTCAGCTCAAACAAGAAGCTAAAATTTGTCCACAATTGGATAAATCATTTGATATCAGCATGAAAAGAAAGACCATTTTCATCCAAAAAAAAAAAAAAATAGTATATGAGAAAAAATAGAAAAATGACAAGTTAGCATATGAGTATTAACATTGTTAACATTCACCTAGCAATTGAATTTCAAAAATTTAGTTTCAAATCACATTCAAAGCTTAATTTAATCTCTTCTGCACCAAACAATCAAAAATAACGAAATGTAACACGTACAATTTCAAGGGAACGATCAGGACTTTGCTCAATTAAGATTGAGACTTATTATGTATTATTATGTTACTTTAATGTCTGCTTCACGAATATTATACAACTCTGATCAGGTTTTATGATTGGACTTTAATTGTTACACATTTATTTATTCAATTACACCTTTTTATAGCACATAAATGATATAAAATTCTTGTTTTGTGTAGATTTTATCCTCATCACTCAATATGGAGCATAGACTGAATTTTCATCACAATGAAAGGTGAATTAAGCTCATTAAAAGTGCAAGGAAAGAGGCATAAAAATGGAAAGATTAGATGTATCTGAGTACAACACATCAGCTCATTTAAGTCACTTATGGAGATTGAGAACTTTAATTTTGGGTTGATCCTGAAGTTAAAGTTCAATACAAGATTATTAAACCATCAACGTGGAAATTTCAGAAGCAGAAATTTGTATTCAGATATGAATTTAACCTATTCGAATACTGCTAGTAAGTGAAACAAGTTCTGGAGGGAATATTACATTTGAATATAGCTCGCAACATTTGAATAACTAGTTATATTTCCGCACTGTCTTCCACGTGTCATCAATTGCCATGTGATAGATGTTGTAAAATTATGGAATGGTAAACCTGTAATCAAGGGGTGAATTGTAAAACAGAAAAGAGAAGTTTCAGGGAGAATGAGAGAAAAATGAGGGGTTATAGCCGATCTCACATGATACACACGGGAGGAGATTCCATTAGGTAGTTAGAGAGAGAAAGTTTTTCCATTTTTTCAATTTTGTAGAGAGAGATAGGTTCAGGTTTTTTATTTAGTTTTCAATTTAGAATTTTAGCTTTTAATTTATGTCTTCAATTCCAAATGCTGTAATCAAATTTCAATTCATAAGTAAATTTCATTTTCGGATTTCAATGGTTCCATCTTAGATTTCTATTTTTGTTCTTAATTTGCTGAAAATGATTGGTTAAGTTTTCTTCAGCCAAAGCAAAGATAATGTCCTTTTCGATGATTCTCAAGATGCCATTTTTCATGGGTTTATTTTAAGTTCTTTGATTACCAATTTTGTTTGTATCTAATTGTTTTAGAAATCATTGATTCAAGGTCTAGTTGACACTAATTTACATATTTTATCAATAATTTCATATAGATTACTTAAATTAGAACTCTCAGTGCAAATCTGTATGTGAGTTGCTATTTTTTAACTTCTATTGTTCTTAAGATAGATTATGCATATCATGTGTTTGATCTATAGCTTAAATCATTGAAATTAATTTCTCAAAAATTAGAACAAATAGGATTAATGATTTATTCACTCTTGGCATCTTGAGATTGATTTGGAAAAGTATTGGAATTGCCTTGCCCATCTTTTTAATATCAGATTTTAGTTAAGTTTTAAGTTTCATTTTAAAACCCATTTCTAAAACCACAACCATTTTCAAACCATATTTTCATTTTTGCTTTAAATTCTTGTGAGCTACTGTTTTGCTAATTAAATCCATTAGATTCAACCACAACATTGCTCTTTAGATCTTTATGGAAGTTAACGTGGTACTCATTTGTTTATTGTGCTTTAACCATACCTTGTACTTAGGGAAGTTTGTCTCAATTTTCTTTAGTTAAAACACTTAAACCAAAATTCATAAATTAAAAGTGAGGTAGTTAAGCAACGAGAAGCATTTTATAAATAATTGTATGAATTTAGAGGACACTCTTAAGGTTACAAGACTTTGAGTGTGACAAAATATCTATGCTTACTGAAAAGATGTTTACATTTGAAATTGTGCATGGTTATCCAATTATGTGTTATGAATGATTTGATATATATAAATTTCAATAAACTTAAAGAATCACATACGAATATTAGAGCACCAGGAATTAAGAGATAAAACTCATACCTATGTTAATCATAACCATCTTGATTGTTTAGAATGATTCGTGTGCACAAAACTCCAATAAATAGCTAAAGCTCTCGCTCATTCTCTTATTCATAATGAAGGCTCTTTATGAAATAGCTAAAACACTAGGGTTTCAAAATTAAGAGTGGAGTGGGGGCCTAACTAATAAGTCATATTTATAGATTCTAATAGGGCTCTTTCATTACAAGTTACTATTAGACTCAAAGACTTACACTAAGCCATTTAACCACTTCTTATGAATCTAGTATGTTTAGGCTTAACACTAATTGGATCGTAACAAATAAAGCCCAAATAATTATGTATCATTATAACTAATTATATTTAGTTTCCACCAAATAATTAATGGAAGCCTAATAATATTTAATATTCCAACATTCTCCCACTTCGGCAAGATTAATTACGAACTCAATAGATTGAATAATAAGACCCATAGGTGGCCATAAATAACACTAATACAGTTGATACCATAGCTTTTGACACAATTTAGTCCAACAAGAATATCAATATCAAACCATAGCATTACATATGTTCTTTACTAACGTAAGGCCTTCCATGATTATAATATTAATAACAATGTTAACATAAATTAAGATATATTAGTGCAACAAGTAATAGCCTTCTCATATGATCCAAATTTCTACTAAGATTTATCAGCCCTCTCACGTATGATTTCTCCATTATACATATACTTCAATTATATGCTACAAAGAAAAATCCACAAATTATAGTTTAAAACTCTATTGTCTCTAATATCACATATGAGACATGTAATAATATGTATATCTTTAATAATCTCGACGAGATATACTAAGCCATGAACACCTAAATTTGAGATAAATGAAATTCAAAATATGAAAATTTATCATATCTTATATGCACATAAAATAATGATAATAACTAAGAATAATAATGCCATTAATAATGTTCAAAAAAAAATTTTTTTTTATAGAAGTAAGACTAAGAAAACATAGTAATGTAAGTGAAAACTTCCCCACTAGCCCAGTACATCAAAAAATTCTAGAACACCCATATCTTGAACATGCTTATTAAAAGGGACATATCTTGATCCCTTGGTTAATAGATCAACTATCATGGCCTCTATATTAATATGCTCGATCATGACAACTTCATTTTTCACATGATCTTTAATAGTAAGATACTTTATCTCGACATGTTTCAATCTACCGGAACTTTTGTCATTCTTAGATAAGAATACATCAGCGCTATTATCACAATATATTTTCGAAGGTCCTCGAATAAATTTTATCACTATAAGCCCTGAAATAAAATTAGTCAATCAAACAATATATGTTACTGCTCCATAACATGCTACAAACTCTGCGTGCATAGTAGATGAAACTGTAAGAGTTTGCTTAATACTTTTCCACGAGATTGCTCATCCAGCCATCATGAAAATATAACTAGATGTAGACTTCAGATCATCTAGGCAACCAGTGAAATCTAAATTTTACTAGCCAACTACCACATGATGCTCAACTCTTCTATGTGTTAGCATGTAATTTTTAGTTCGTTCTAAGTATCTTAAAACCTTCTTACCTACCATTCAACAATCATGTCTTGGATTGGAAAGGAATCTATCCAAAATAGTTATAGCATATGAAATATTTGTTCTTTGACAAATTTGAGCATATTAGACTACCAACAACATTAAAGTAAGGCACATTCATCATATTCTCTTTCTCAACATCATTATTAGGATATTGATTTTTATTAAGTTTATCGCCTTTCAAAAGGGGTACTTTTCTAGATTTACATATTGAATGTATTCAACACTTGATTTATGTAGGCTATTTGAGAAAATCCTAACAAACCATAAGACCTATCTCATTGAATTTCAATGCCTAAAACAAATGAAGCTTCTCTAAGGTCCTTCATGTCAAAATCCTCAAACAAATGCTCCTTAGTCTCATGTAACAAATGCATATTACTGCTAGTTAATAAAATATCATCAACATATAAAACAAGAAAGATGAACTTGCTCCCACTAACCTTAAAATAAAAGCATTGATTTATCTTATTCTCAATGAAACCCAGAGAAGTAATTATTTGATCAAATTTTAAGTACCATTGGCGAGATGTCTATTTAAGACCATAGATGGACTTTTTCAAACCTACATACAAGATGCTCTTTACCGCTCTCAATAAAAACTTCAGGCTGTACCATAGACGCTTTCTCATCTAAAATACCTTTTAAAACGCTGTATTCACATTCATTTGGTGTAACTCTAAATCATTATGAGCCACTTAAGTCATAATAATCCGCATAGAGAATTGGCACCAGTGAAAATGTCTCACTATAATCAATATTTTCTTTCTGAGTGAAACTGTTAACCACTAACCTCACCTTGAATCCCTCAATCTTTCCGTAAAAATCTCTTTTTGTTTTAAAAACCCACTTACAACCAACCGGCTTGCAACTTTCAAGAGGCTTTACAAGACCCTATACTCCACCATTAGCCACAGATTGCATCTCATCATTTATAGCATCTAACCACATGTTAGCTGTGAACTAGTTACAATATCAGCGAATGTTTCCGATTCAACAACATCATCAGAATCATAAATAGTCTCACCAAGAAAAACTATATAACCATCAGTGATAGCAGAACACTTTTGTCTGATAGATTTTCTTAATAGCACTTCTTTCAAAAGTTCCTGAGGTTGATTAATCTCATCGCTCAAAACTATATTCGTAACTTGTTGAGGAACAATTTTCTCAATAAGTGCAGGTGCAGGTGTGGGCACTAATACAGGGAATGTAGTCTCATGCACTACAAGCAAAGAAAATGACATTAGCAGATAGATCACATTCAACATCGGTATCATCAGCAACATCATATTCAAGAAATTTTATTGGTATCAACTCAACAATCCTAGTACTAAGAGTAGGGCAATAGAACTTATGTCTCTTAGTACATTCTGGATAGCCAATAAAGTAGTAATGGGCTGATTTAGGATCAGTGGTTTTCTCAAAAGGATTATAAATCCTCACCTCAGTTGGATAACCTTATACTCAAACATGGTTCAAACTAAATTTCTTGTTGGTCCATAATTCAAAGGGTGATTTGGAGCAAATGTACTAAGAACTTGGTCAAGGATGTATAAAGCAGTTTTGATTGCCTCAACCCAAAGGAAATTAGGTTGGTTAGAATAACTCATCATACTCTTTATCATATCTTTGAGAGTATGGTTATGTCGTTCAATAATACCATTTTGCTTAGACTTCCGAGCATAGTATATTAAGTAACAATCTCACACTCTTGCAAAAATTTGGCAAATGGTCCTATATATTGTCCATTATCACAATGTTTACCATAATCACCACTACTAAGGATACAAATGGGTAGGGTTCCCACCTAATTAGCCAATTCCATTACCAAACTTGTTAATTTTTTTAGTTGGAATCCTGAACTTGTCCCGTTCCATCCCAAACCCACAAAACCTATTTATGTTCAATTGGTCAAATTATCCATTAAGTATCCTTTAAATACCTGATTTGAGATATAAAACAATTAAAAAATAATAAGTAACAAAAATGTTAAATTTATTAAATTGAACAAATTCATTAGTCAAAAGACCTCTAAGTTTTTTTTTCTTTTCCTTTAAAGGTAAATAAATATACTATAAATAGTAGGAATAAATGTACAAAATATAAATGGGCATATCCTCTGGAATGATATAATAAGAATCACCGTTCATGAAGAACTTACAAACCGAATATGAAATAATCCATGACATGTGAAAATAACACACAACAAATCATAAATTAAACAAGTCCAAAGAAACTATCCTAATAAAGTTAAGAACAACTACCAACAAAGTATCAAAAATCCAAACCATCAATCGAATAAAATACCAGCAACTCAAATTGTTTAAAAAAAAATTTAGAAAAATATAATAATTAAGAAATAATTGAGTATTTGAAGAAAGTCAACCCTTATTTGTAAAGTTGCAGAAAAAACAATGGCTGTCAACTATTGTAACAGCGATTACAAGCGATGGGAAAGAAAACTGAAAGGGGATTTGATTCTCAAATTTAGGTGTTACGGCTACTGATATACCACATTATATATTAGGACAAAAATAATTGAAATTCCATAAATGACATTGGCTTAAGAATTTCAAAAATTTTGTTTTAGGAATAAAATTATAAATATATAAATATATTTTACTTTGTTTTATTAAGTAGGTACTTAACGAGTATCCTATGGATATCAGCTATCGAGTACCCCATAAGTATAAATGGGTATCGGGTACCCTACATATAAACCCCAAACCCGCACGGATATTAAATTTCAATTCCAAACCTGTCCCAATCCCATTAGGGTATTCTATAATGAGTTTTTTTATTGAGTTCAGGTGGATTGGCTACCCTTATTTACCCTATCCCATTGACATCCATAACCACTATGATCAGATCTCATAAATTTGATAACTTTTTCCAAAATTTTTTTTTGACTTTAATCTAAAAAATTTTAAAATTTTCAAGAGCAATTAATTTTTCTATTATTACATAAATGTAACTATAATGAGAAAATTCATCAATAAAGGTAATAAAATATTTATTACTACATAATATGGGAGAATAAGGTCCACTGCTGTTAGTGTGAATGATTAATAAAAGATCTAAATTGCTGGTTGCATATTTCTTTTTAATTTTGGTTAGCTTACCCCTAATGGAATTAACATCAGTCTTAATATTTCCAAAATCAAGAGAAGAAAGAATATCATTTTTAATTAATCCATCTATCCTTTCTCTAGATATGTGATCTAAATGTTTAAGCCATAAAGTTGAAGACTTTTCTTTGATAAGGTTCTCTTAGATACTATAATTTTAGTACTCAAAGAAGCATACACACTATTAGAGGCCAAACATATTTGATATAAAATCATTATTTAAAATGCCATGACTAAGAAGTTGAGAATTCAAAAATAATCTAACCTTTCTTTTTCCAAAATTAAAAGAATATCTACTTTTGTCTAACAAAGAAATAGAAATTAAGTTTATTAAATTAAGTTTATTATAAAAGTTGGTACATAGAAAGTGTTCTAAAAAATAAGTTGAAAACCGGTTTCTAAATTAAGCAAACGACTCCTATGTACTCAACACCGACTTTAACATTATTCCCTATTTTTAGCTTGGCCACTGATTCATTTGATTTTCATTTGTTTTGGAACCCTTATAAGGAATAGCAACATGACCAATAGACCACTGTAAAGTAACCAAGAATTAACAGGAACATTAACTAAATTAGTTTCAAAACAAAAAGGACTAATAGATTACCATTTTCTTTATTCTTCCTCTTCTCAAATCAGGTAATAAACTTTGTACAATCATTTCTTTTATGACTTACTTTATTGCAAAAGAAACACTTGACATCTTTCCAAATGGTAGCCTTAGGTACTCCCATATTAGGTTTCTTTTGGTTTTCTTGTTTCTTATAAAAGTTCAGTTCAGGTTTGGATACAAAGAAATCACTCTTACTTATTTCCTTCTTAAGTTTATCCTCATCAGCAACACATTTGGTAATAAGCTCATTGAAAGACTAGGTTCCTACATAGGTGTTATAGGTAGCTTTGATATGGCTAAATTCAGCGGGTAAAAAATTGAGGACATGGTTGATAATGAACTTGTCAAGAAAGGTGATTTAAAAGTTTTTCAGTTTAGATTGAATGTGTACCATTTTGATGATATACTTTTTAACCCCACGCACATTATTGTATTTCATACCCATCAATTCACTTATTAGACTTCCAATCTCAGTGTTGTTAGAGACTTGGTGCATATTACCCACAACAGTAAAGAATTCTTTAGCATTGTTAGTCTCGAGTAAACCACTAAGGAGTTACTCAAATATGATATATTTCTTAGTAATCAGACTCAAACAGTTGGATTTTCCCAACTAGCATGAAGCTCATTTTACTCAACAGAACTCTCAGTTGTTGGTGCAGGTGACCCATTTTCACAAGATGCCAAATTAATATCAGTAATTCCCAAAGCAAAATCAACATCTTGTTTCTATTTTTTTTATATTATAGTTAGAACCATTCAAAAATTCAATAGTAGTAATGTTATTATTCAAACCAATGCTAACTGCAAAACACAATAAGAGCGTAACTAGTTAATAAAGTTGGGTAATAAAATTACATTCAAAATAAATTTTGATTTAATTCTCATGAGAATCCAGTACATCACTTAAAATCCCCCTTTGAGCAGGTTTGCGAACATGTATTTAGATCTCTTTAAGTGAAGCTAAACAATGAGAATACATAAGTCATTGAAACTTTAACTCCTTTGGGAGATAAATTTTCTAAACTACTATACCTTTATTCCATACTCCACATAATTCTCAAACTTAAAATATACAATCACCCCTTTTTGGGTAGGTAATTAGATATAGTAATTTGAGATATCCTAATTACACAAAGTGTGAGAAAATTTTATAAATTGCCATGAATAGACCACTTTAATGGTAACCATCTATATCGACTCATAAAATTTACTTAGATTGGGATAGCCGAACACACAATTGATCGTTAAACACATATATACACTTATGTAATCATCAAGAACGGTGTTCTTTTATATGCACATAGGCACACACTAATTAGTAATGCATCATTAGTTGTATTGTATTTTATTGTATTATTTGAAGAAAAAGTCCAGTATATTTCTAAATTTTTTTTTATTTTTATTCTTTAAAGAGAAGGTAACGAGATAAAAAAAACAAAATAGTTAAAAGTGTAATTTACAATTTTAGAAGTATTGATAAGTTTATTAAAACTCATACATATAATTGAACATTACAAATTTACAAGGGAAAACAATAGAATTGATCCTCTATAAGTGCAATAAATCAGCTGAACAAAATGAACACTTTTTCTCAAAATAGAAGACAAAAGGTATATATAGATCGAATGACCAATATGCCTACACTCATCATTTAGAAAGACAAATACGTCCATCCTCTATTCAGACTCTCAAAGGTCATGCGGGTGCAAATACACCCAAAGATCGTTATTCAAGAGTAGAGTAAGAGACATCTTCTGCTCAACTCGGTGACTAGGAACCAATGAAAGCCTGTATGGACATCCTGCGTCTTCATGTGCTTTGGCATCAATCATTGTTTTTTTTATTCCCTCTATTTATTCAAAATTCCTATGGATTTATACATTCAAATGAATTAATGTGACATAGAATAACATTAGCGTTTTTACAATCAATGACTCAAGTCACTGTGATCTTAATATTTGGGTAACCATGTCTCTAAAAGAAATATGATATATATTTGGATAAACTCAATCATAAAAGTTCTAAATCCATATGTGTTAGGCTCTGATAAATAAACTTAAAGAATCACATATGAATATTAAAACTTCAAGAATTAAGAGATAAAACTCATATATGCATTAATCGCAGTCATCTTGACTGTTTAGATTGCATGCAAAACTATAATGGATAGTTAGGGCTTCCAATCCTTATCTTATTCGCGATTACAACTCTCAGTGGGATAACCAAAACACTAGGGTTTCAAAATTAAGAGTGGAATGGGCACCTAACCAACAAGTCATCTTTATAGATTCTAATAGAGCCCTTTCATTACGAGCTATTATTAGATCAAACATTTACACTAAGCCGTCTAACTGTATCTTGTTAATTAGATGTGTATGGGCTTAACACTAGATTGGATCATAACAAATAAAAGCCCAACTAATTACGTCTCATATAACTTTACTATCTTCAGTTTTCACCAAATAATTTATGGAAACCTAATAATCTTTAATATTCTAACATAAGAATGTCTTTTTGAACTTCTATTGTACTTTGAAAGAATAGAAAATGTTGAAAGATGGAAAAATAAATAAATAAGTTACCACTGAGAAAGGTGTTGGCATGTTTCTAAAGATTATAGAACACACTTTACGATATATCAATATCGCAGATCACTTTCAACACTCCACGTACATAGTTTGGAAATGGTTTAAAAAGATTTACAGGTTGTTTGTTTGTTAAGCACAGAGATAATCCACTAAACAAACCAAAATGTAATACAACCATGTCTGAGGCAAAATATCATCCCCACTTTAAGGTTCGCTATTTTTATTTTTTTATTTTTTTCATCTATTGCTTAACTAATTATAAGATAGTAAAGTGATTCATTTATAATTACTTTATAGGATTGTATTGGTACAACAGATAGAACACATATTATAGCTTGTGTAAGTGCATTGAGATAAACATCTTTTCATGGAAGAAAAGCTCAAGTAACACAAATATGATGCATCTATGTGATTCTGATATGAAATTTACATTTGTGTATTGTGGATGGGATGGAAAGGGACTGCTAACAATTCACGAGTATTAATTTAAAAATTAATTTTTCAATGTCATATGGAGGTATAATGTAAAATTTAAAATTTTTTTTTTATATGATTACAATCTTATAGTATAGTTCTTTTGCAGATCAGTTTTATCTTATTGATGTTGGCTATCTAAACATGCTTGGATTTCTTACTCCATAACAAGACCGGATGTATCATTTGCATTATTATAGTGGATGAGAAGCACCACGTGGAAAGGAAAAGTTGTTCGGTTATAGACATTCCTTGGTTGGAACATTATTGAATCTTACATTGGAATGTTAAAGGAAAAATTCTCCATTTTGAAATTAATGTCCAATTACCAACTACATATCTAGTCAGAGCTTGATCTTTACTACATGTCAACTTCATTTGCCAAGAGCATTATTCGGATGTACTTTTTGTATAATATTCATTAGAGTATATGATCTTTGAAGATGTACAAGAGACGAATCAAAATTAAGAATTCATACCATTAGATGCTAGTCAAATAGCTAGAATGGGACAAGTCAAAGATCAAATTACTACTCAAATATGAAATGACTATTTCACGATTCATGCATGATTGTGTACAGTTATTATACCATTGTAGGTTATGTAATGTCGGTTTAAATAATAGTACTCATGCTATCATTTTACACTTTTCAAAATGTTCTATTTATTAACTCTATTTCTATATCAATGCTACTTTTATAGGAAATGTCTTTATATTTGAATTACAATGAAAAAGATGATAAAATTATGTAATAGTAATAAATAAACATTATGTTTTTCATATGTTACATTTATTTTTTTAAACCTAAGAAAATTATAAGATTAAGTAAATTGAATACATTTGCATTAAAATTAGTATAACATATAGATATTATTTGGTTATATTTTAACATGAAATAATTGTGATTAACTTGTATAATCAAATTCATTCAGAAAATATTATCTCAAAATTTCAAAGTAAATACGCTTTTTAGTTTTCATTTTGAGAAAAATTCTTCTAAATGTCAAATAAAATGTGTTTTCAATATTATAAAAATTGAATATCAAAATAGAAAATGTAAAATAAAAAAATAGAAAATAGAAATTCAAACCAAACGACACCTTAAAAAACAAAATTTTCATGTTTCCATAATTTTTTAAAATTTAAAATATAAGTTTCAATGTTTTGGAAACTAAAAATTGAAAAAAAATTTATCAAACAGGTTTTCATGTTCAATTTTTAAAGAACTAAAAATAAAAACTGAAAATTGAAAAGTTTGTCAAATAGAGCCTAATAAACTGTCACATCATTTTTTATGATTTTTGACAATAAATTATAATAAAATAACATTATAAATAAATTATAAAATATTGTGTAAGCTGGTGCTAACAAAATTAAAAAAATATATAAACAAAAGAAAATGTTGTCAAAGATTAATGATTTGGCTGAATTTTTATCATTAATTTTACGTTCATATACAATACTAACCATGCGTATTCTTGTTTTTAACTACTTTATATTTAGTAATATTTACATCAAGTCACATTTTAGGCTTGGTTGAGAAGAAAAACACTAACTAACTATTAAAAAACTTAATTTAGTAGTTAGGTATGGAAAGAGAAAAAAAATTAACTTTTTAGTAATTAATTTTTTCAGTTTTTGTTCATTTGATATTTTTATCTTTATAATTTTAAAAAAAATTAAAGTATAAGAGAATAAATTTTATCATTTTAGAAAAAGTAAAAAAACTAAAAACAACAAACACTTAGAATATGTTTACCATGCATATCATCGATCCCTCCTAACTCTTATTTTTCAACTAAAAAATAAAATTTTGAAAAAGATTGTTTAATAATTTATCATCTAATGAAAATATTATAATAAAAATTGACATGGTCATAAAAAGAATATTACTGAGTATAATTTTTTTTTTTTTTTTTTTGACATAGTCCATGAGCAATTTGTATTAAAACCAAAATTGATCTAATACTTATTAAGTTCAAATTTCGGTACTCCACCTTTTCTCACTAAAAATATTAAAAAAACCTAACAACAAGGGATCTCAATTTTAAAATATAAGTATTAACGTGAGAGAAGTTCATCTCTTGTATAATTTTTATTATAGACCGATATGAGACAATTTTTTATAGCCCTCCGCTTTGATACCCAATAACACATAAGACTAAGATTCTCAACCTTAAAATTTAGATGTTAAGATGAGAGAATTCCATCTTTTATGTGGAACGAATAATTTTTATTACTGATATGGGATAACTTTTAAGAAATAATACTTTTTGAAGCATGAAGAGATAAAAGTAATGTCAATTTGGCATTGCCTTTAAATTTCTAAATTTAAAATCCAACCCATTAATCGTGATAGGATAAATTCGATTTTACAATATAATAATTAATTTTATGTAGAAATGAAAACAACTAATTTCGCGTCACGACAGGTTGGCCAATACTTTAACTCAAGAATTGTACCAAATTTATCTAGAAAAAAAAAAATAAAAAATTAAGAACTGAAACCTCCAATGAAACCGAGCAATTCAGTTGTTAGATCATTGGACTAAGATCATAATACCTAATTTTGGTGATCCGCCATCGCGACTTTCCTAACCCGTTTCCTACCTACAATAGTTATTTTTCCTTCTTTATATATTTACGTGTATTCTTAATATTATTTCAACACCAGTTTCCAATTTCTTTTCTTTGTATATACATATAAAAATCAATATGTTCCCTAAAATTGTGAATTTGTGAGAACGGAATTAAATAGGACCAAATTTGTATAATAGCAGGTTGCTATTTAATATTTGATTGGTACAACCTAAAAATTTTTAATCATGTTGGAATGTGATTTAATTTATTAGTTTGAATGATTTTGCTGAGAAAATTTATCAAAAAATTAACAAAAGCTTAAAATTTAATAAAAATTTATAAAATTTAGAATTTCAAAAACAAACGGAGAATAAAAATAATAAAAATTGGTAAAAATTGATAAATATTTAAATAGGTGGCATTTGGTTTACTTTTTTATTTTCTGTTTTCTGTTTTTATTTTATGTGTTTAAAAGTCCTAAAATATGGAAACAAAAATGCTTTATTTTCCTTATTTTGAATTGAAAATACTCAAAACGATTTTTTATCATTTTTTATTTCATGAATAAACTTATTTTTTATTTTTTAAAATAAATTTTAAAAATACAAGTGACCAAATGCTTTTGATCTGTTTTCTTTATTTTCAAAAGTATAAAATAAAAAATAAACTCAAAATAAAAAATAAAAAATAGAAATAAAAAATAAAAAATACAAAAACAAACTAAACGAGTCCAAAAACACCCTGTGAAAAATTAAGTGAACAAATTACTAAAATTCAAGCAGCACAGTGGAAGGTCAAAGTCACTTAAATCAACGTGTGATTGAAATACAAATACAAGTGATCAAAAATAAAACAAGAGAAATACAGAAAAAGGGAATACAAATTAAAAAGTTATATATATATATATATTTTAAATTTAATTTCCAGCTTTTGATCGCCGGTCAACGTTGTTTATGGTTGTGTTTAGGTTAGGG
>QLOD02000029.1:21814547-21826213 GCA_003260245.2 Sideroxylon spinosum | reverse complement strand
CTGTATAAAACCCATAAGACGAGATGAGCTGCTAAGCCCAGTAGGAAAAATATTCAAACAATATCAACAAGTATTTCCATATAAAGACAATTATTAAATGTTTAAAACAATTATGATTATCAAATAAAATATACGGTAACATTACGAATTAAATAAATAAACAGTGTAATGCTCAAGCAAAGTTACTCCATTCCCATCCTTATGACCCCTTGCCACCCTTATAACCCCTCAACAAGTTCTTTATGTAAAAGTACGTGAAGCAATTATAATATTAACAATAACCCATTTTCCACCCTTATATCCCCCTGCCACCCTTATGTCATAACTCTGTTACCTTAGCCTGGTGGCTTAAGTTCTCAAATCACAATTAACAGTATTACCCATACAACTATCGATACATTTCAGAATATCTGAGAGTAATTCTTCGAACTCCATAAAGTAAAATCTCATCATTTTACATTCTCCCGTAATATCACAATAGTCATGCAATGAAATTTTAGAGTATCTACGGACATGAATTCTCAATATATAATCAACATTAATACTCACACTATTCAACAAATTTTAGAATATCTAAGGGCAACTTCTACTATGTCTGTATACAAAACACTAAGTTTCAATTGCAAGAATAAATCTCCTACCTGAACGAGTTCGGCAATCTTTCATGCTGACTTTTCTTTTGATTCGGATTAAATTCTGTGTAAATAAATTATGATTTGTTAATAAATATTCGTATGTTGTTATCCAATCACTTCAATTGTTGTATTTGGCCTAAGAGGTTTAGATTGGTAATTCTTCCGTTACCAATAATTTTACCTAAATTTTAATAAATTTCTCCCATCAACTTAAATTCATAGTAAATACCTTTTACTTAGTGACTATGTACACTTTGTTATACAAAAATTAAATTATGAATGTGGTTATTATTGATTTATTTTTGGGTCTAAATTTTTAACCCAAACAAATTATATACATTAAACCATACTTTTTTCCAAATTAATTAATAATACAACTCTACTAAATAAAATACTACCAATATATTTCAGCACATTTAATATCAAAGTTTCCAAAAATCTATCTGTTAGTTAACAAAGTAAATACATACCTTAAAATTTTGGCCCAATTTCCTTAATCTTTTCTCCTCTTTCCTTTCTTTTTTCTTTTTTCCTTCTTCCCGAACCCCTCGGCTCCCATATTACCATGCACACATACACATATATATATGCATGGGTTGGCCTTTAAGTCCCCCACCCGTGGTTCCTCCATATATTACCCATATTTTTTTTCCTTCCAAGTGGCCTATGAGCTTCTTCCACCCACATCCCACCATCATGACTTGGTCCACCTGTTCCCACATGCCAATTAAGACAATTAAGTTGGTGGACACCTCATCACCCTTAGTCATCACTTTATTTTCCATAATTATCTATTAACTTGATTTCCAACAAATTAGTTTAGAAAAGAAAAAGAAACTAAAAACTTTTTTTTCCCATTAACACAGTTAATTCCTAAAATCAAATCATATTAATATTTAAAAATTTAACAAAATTTCAAGGTCTCACATGTGGAATCTAGGATGTTCTAAAAACTATGAATGAAGAAATCAATGATGATAAATTATGAAGCAGAAATGACATGTTCCAACAAAATGAAACTACTAATATTCCTCCAATCGTCACTAAAGATCAAATTAGAAACGAGGTATGAAAAAATGATATTGATGCTGAAATCATTAAAAGTGAGTTGATTAATATGAAAAGGCAGAACAAGTGTGTGAAAAAGCTAAACGGGTACGTTGATTGATATGGTGGACTTAATGATGGTTTCATTTGTGATGAGGAGGATGAGTTCTTACAAGTAGAACATGATTTGATGAAGATGAGTTGAGTTATCATTTTGAGTTAGATAGTGATTGTGATGTTGAATCATGAATTTACAAATAAGTTCATTTTATTTAACATGTATAACTTGTACATTTATTGAGTTTCATTGATTCAATTATTTGAACACATATATATTTATTTAATTAGTCTTTAAATATGCTTTTGAACATGTTGTAGCTATGCCTGTTGGTAAGAAAGTAGGCTCGAGTCCCTAATCAACTACAAATGCCACACCTTTGGTTGAATCACTAGTTTCTATAGATACATCCTTGGCATTAGGATCCCCTATTTCAACACATTCATCAATTTGTGAAGTTCCCCTTGTGTTGGTAGCACCAAGTATAAGATGATACTATTTTTATTTATTATTTTTAATTATATATATGTGTGTGCGTGTGTGTGTACACACTTGATTGGTGATTATTAACTAAAGAAACCAGTAAAATCATAAAAATAAGCTAGTTGTTGAAGTTTGCCCAGTTACTAGTACATTTATTCGAAAAAATACCGGTGAGATCACTAACCAATTTAGTGTTCATATCCATCTTAAGGCGTCACTGAGGGTGTTACTATTTGAAGTCAGCTTGATAGCAATATTAATGATGTCATAATTGAGAATATGTTGGGAATGTATTATCTTATTTATTTACTTAGTGAAAATATATGTGTGTTCATGTTTCTAATTTAAACTAATTACATTTAGTCATTTACAACAAATGTTTGAGATTAAAGATTTCCTTGCTCATTATATGAATAATGCCATTAAAAATTAATGTTACGCCTTATACAAGGAATGGAAATTACGGGGAAGAAACATCACTTACACCTGTTGGAAGATAGTAAGAACCACTATGATAAACCCTAGACCTAGGAAGACTAGAAGCATATGATCGATGTTATATGCGCTTTTGAGAAACATTAGGTAATTTAGTAGCTAGAATTCTTTTACCACGATAAAAAGAGATAAATACAAGATTAATTGAGTAATTAATTTATGTTTTAAGAAACAAGCTACCCAAGTTAGGATTAATCGTGCTCAATTACCATATAATCACACAGCTAGATCTTTGTCGTTCCCCTCAAAATTACCCCCCGAGGTAAGATGTTAGAAATCTTATATGAGCTAGATTGTTAATAGCTCTCACAAATTATTAACTAACTTGGATTGTTTCTTATTAAATAGACTATTGGAGATAAGGCTCCTCCATTTTCAGAGCTTTATAAAAACACTTACATGAGCAAAAAGAATGACGACTAAATCCATCCAAAATGCCATGAAAATTATGTATGGACAAATCTTTAATTTTTCAAATCTATTTTTTTATTTTTATTTTCTTAAGAGATAATTTGTAATTCTTTTTTTATATATGTATAGGATGAGATTGTCAGGAATGGGGTTGAGAAATCAAATTTAGGTGCACTATTTAATACACCAGAGCAGTTATCACAGATGGTGTTTGGAAAAAGATCAGGGTTTTTGCTAGGATTTGAGAAGGGCACAAAACCATCTTCCTTAACAAGATCTACAGCGTCTTCTAAAAGGTGTTACAAGGAGCTTGAAAGGCTAAAGGCACAAATTCAGGAGCAAGATGAGCGCTTGCAGATGTATGAAGAGGATAGAAGGCGGCAGGATGAGCAAAAACAAAAAAAAAAAAAAAAAAGTTAAGCAATTATTTGTGATGATGCGACATAAATCTGGTGTAATTGGTTCAGGGAATAGTACGAGGGGCCTTTAGCATGATTTCATAAGAATTTTCTTTAAGCTTAAATTATTTTTCCATATTAGTTGTATACACATATATTTATATAATCATCAACAAAACTTCTTGGGATACAAAACATGTACGGGCAGCTCTCTCAAAGCCTGAGAAACCTATAAAAAAAGGCCTCTCGATGTCCAAAATCTCATGTGGCCCTTTATTTCTATCAACCACGGATGAGGAACTCCATTGGGGTCTAAGGCACTTGTAGAAAAAACCAGGCATTATTCCAATGCATGGTTTGAAATTTAATAATAAAAAACTTGTTGTTTTATGTTAGAAACAGACCTCTTAGGGGGTGTAAAATTGCACGGGGCCTCTTCTTTCTATCAGGCACGCATGATTCTTTATATTATCTATACATGCTTATCTCATCTTTTATCTCCACATATATCTATGTTCATCATCTAACTTCGTATCATCAAATTATTAGTGCTACTTCCAGTTACTATTTGGCAATTAGAAATAGTTGCAAATCCTAATAATGTACTTGAAGACCTAGACTTGTTTGTTTTTAAGTTATGTATTGAATTTTTTTTTTTTTTTTTTTTTGGGTTGTGCTCAAGAGTTTAATTTATAACTAATATAATACTTTTAATTGTTGGCACTTTGATGATCTTATAATTAATAGATCTTTGTTGTTAGTACTAAATAATTGTAAATTGTAATTTTGATTTGGTGGTGGTTTTATTTTGTAATTAAAATTGTGATTTTTGATTTATTTATGTGGTTGTCGTGTCTGCATTTTTGCAAATATTGTTAATTTAATTCTTATTTTTACACAGAAATAATATAGAAAATCACAAAAATAGGTATAGGTTTCAAAATTTGTCATTAACCTTTAGCAGCTAATTGGTCGCTAAAGGTAACCTGTTATTATATAAATAGAAATATTTGGTGACAAATTAGTCATAGAAAGTTTAACCTTTAGTAACAAAATAGTCGCTGAATATTTAACCTTTAGCGACTAATTAGACGCTGAAGGCATCATAACATGAATAAATAGAAAAAATTTAGCGACCAATTGGTTGCTAAAACTGTAAATCTTTATGAATGTATAACACTTTTAGCGACCAAAATTTGATTAACAAATGTTAATCTTTAGTGACCAAATCTAAATTTGGTTAACAAAACTATCTGCGATTAAGGTTCGGCTACCAAGTAGTGAACAAAAATGGTTGGGTTGACAAATGTATTACTGACCAAATCAAGACTTCTAGCGACCAAATTTTTGGTTGCCGAATGCATTGTTTCTTGTAATGCAACTAGATATCTCATACCCAGAGCTCTTTATGTTGTATCACTCTCAAATATTTTAGAACCTACTTACTATACTAAGGTAGTCAAACATTAACACTAAGGAGATTGAATGGGTAAAGAATTTGATACCTTGGTCTGAAATGGAACATGGACACTAGTTCTTTCCAATCTAATGTTAATCTTGTTAGCAACAAATGAGTCTTTAGAATCAAGAGAAATGTGAACGGCGCAATAGAAAAGTTTAAAGCAAGTATTATTACCAAAGGATATCAACAAGAAGGAATTGATTTCACTGAAACCTTTAGTTTTGTTATCAAACCAATGATTATAAGGCTAATTCTCTCTATTATTATTTACATGGATGGTGTTTACTTTAGATAGACATTCAAAATGATGTACGTCAATCAACTGCTAGGGATTTAAGCATGTATATTTTCCTAATCGTGTTTGAAAATTACAGAAAAGCTTATACAGATTACGCCAGCGACCGAGAGCATGGTTGTATAAGCTTCAAATCTTAGGATTCATCGAATCAAACGCTAAAACCTTATTATATGTTCTCCATTACAAAAAATTGGTCATCTATTGTCTCATTAACATAAATGATATCATTATTACAGGCTCTAATGCAAATGCAATTCCTTAATTCATTAATAATTGCCATTGACTTTCCCATAAGAATCTTGGCTCTCTAAATTTTTTCCAGGTGTGGAAGCTATACGAAATGATGTAAGCTTGTTTCTCGATCTTCCTCAGAAAAGCATGCTTGACAAGGCTAAATCATTCTCTACTCTAATGTTTACTTAGTGCGAACTTTCAACCTTCGAAGAATTGTAATTTGACGATCCATCTCTTGACAAAAGTATTGTATGAAGGTTACAATACCTCAGATTCACAAGACTTGACATACAATATATGGTGCATAGCATGAGCAAATTTATGCAACATGCACATTTATCTCATTGGCAAACATTTAAATGAATCCTTCGATATCTCAAGAAACCATCTCACATGGTTTGTTTCTCTTTTCGCAGTCCACACATATTTTACAAGGATTTATTGATGCTGTTTATACAAGGGATAAAGATGATAGAAGGTCAGTTGAAACTTATTGTATTTTTCATGAAGAAAACCTCCTTAGTTAGAGTTGTGAACAGAAACAAACAGTGGCTAGGAGTAGCACAAAAGTGGAATATAAGTTTATCTCAAACATAACCATCAAGTTGCAGTGGCTTGAATTAATTCTCACTGAAGTAAAGCTTTCACTTACCTCAATTCCTACTCTTTGGAGTGATAATATTGGTGCCCCATTCTTATCATTAAATCCTATTTTTATGCTAGAACAAAACATATTAAAATTGAATTTCACTATGTTAGGGATCAAGTCATTTAGAAAAAAAATTAACGATCTATGTTATTTCTACCAAGGATCAGCTCACTATTTTGCTTACAAAGGCACTCTGTCTTATTTGGTTTCAGACCTTACAAGGCAATCTTTATGTGATGATTCATGTTTTCATATATATTATTTTATTCGTGATGAGTTAAGATGTCGTCTAGCATGTTAATTAATGTGATTAATTTGGATCATATGTGGACTTAGTTGCTCGGTTAGGATTGATTTGGTTTAGAGTTGAGGGTTGTCCTAGGCACCCACACGACTTTGTTCATGCGCCTACTCTTTGCCTATGCACTTGAGGTATATTTGTAGTGTCAGATTGAGTTGACTCCTACTTTTTTGACTTTCAATCGATGCCTCTCATATCAAATGTTGAGCCACCCTGTGTTATTCTAAGACCATAGCCTCACCCAATATAGTCACATCCTCCAACTTACTTTTTCTTTATTTTTCTTGAAGTATTATGGTTATATATATGGGTATGTGTGTACTATATGTCTTTGGGTAAAGAGCAGATAACGAGAGAAAGAGAGAGAGAGAGATAAGTTGAGTTTGGTTAGTTGAGTGAAACATAAAATCTATTCCAATTCATTTTCCCAGTGATCAATTGAGTTGGTTTAGAATGTATTTCAATCCTTGTTTTGGTGTTAGGAGTAGATTGATTGTGCTATATTTTCAGTGAATTTTGAACCTTCCAGCATACTGTGTTCCTTTTTTGAGCATACTAAGATAGGAATTTTGTGATTATTTGTTGCATATAGTTTGTATATACATTTACGACATGTTTAACAAGGATATATTACATGATTATTTTTTGGGTGTTAATTTGATATAATTGTTATACCTATGTATTATTGACTTGAGGTAAAAGATGATGAACAATAAATTAGAAATTTGACAAATTGAGTAATTGGTAATAGGACTGTATTCGTACAATGTTTAAGGATTGAAAATGAACACAACTATGGTATGAATTGGTTTTCAAAAAAGAAAAACAAACTATGAAATTGAAATAACCAAAAACAGAGCCTAATAGTTTAGTGGTGCAAGTGGGCTCAGGTTGGTTCATGCATACCCATTTGGTTGTGCACCTGGATGATTATTTCACTTTGATTTCGCAAACAATTTCAAATAGAAAGAAAATAGTTTTGGCTAGCTATGAGTACTAATTTCTACTATCATTTCCAAAGATGAATATTGTAAATAGGATTGTTAAGGGAAATGTACTTGATTACCTAAAATATTTTAAACAAATGAATTATCTTTGATTTTCTAAGTTGAATTGATTTAAATAAAGTTTTTAAAAGAAATAATTTGAAAATGGTTTTGGAAATAAGATTTACAAATGAGGAATTTGATACTGATACAAAAGTATTCTTTTGTATGGATATGATAACTCAAAGTCTTAAAACGAAATGTGCTTGATGATTTCAAAATGATACTTTAATTTAAATCTTAATAATGGAATGAGATATGAAAATAAATATATAAAGTTTATCAGTTATGAAATATTGATAATAATGAAGGCATTGGTGTTAATAATATGATAAGATAATTTGGAGTATGATGTATTACGGAGGACTACAATGTCCTGTTGGTAATAAATTATGATTTTGATGTTACGTGTTGAATGTGGTGATGTGTTGCGTGGAATGGGTGGTGTGAGTGTATAATGGTGTGCATTGATTTTTGGCTGGGAAAATACTATTAAAATATGGATTTATTCCGGGGTTGAAAGTCATCTAACCTGCATAAGGTTGGCTATTGTTTCTAATGGACTAGTAACTCGCAAAGCGTATTAGATTGCCTCTGTGGAGTAGACACTTACAATAGTTTATTTCACTATTGTGTAATACATAAACCTATGATAGTGTATTCACATTGTCTTTGTGACAAAAAGTACCTATCCCATATGTCTTAGTGTTTGTGTGAATTGGAATTGGGTATATGTGTTGAGTATTGTTATGTCAGTGTATGTGTGTGTGTGTGTGAATTGAGGATGAGTCTTGATGTCGAGTATTATCTTGGTATGTATATTCTTTGTATGTGTCATTGAGACTTGATGTGATTTGATAATACTATAATGTTATAACTATTATAGGCTTAAAATGACAGACGGGCATAAGACTTAATAAGATACTGGTAATATATATAATAAAACACAACAATCGATGTGACGGTTGTGTGCATGTCATTCAAAGAAAATAGATGGGCCGATTGAGGGGGAGAGAGAGATAGATAGATAGATAGAGAGAGAAAGGGGAGGAGATGGGTAGGTCGACTGGGAGAGAAAGAGAGAGAGAGCAATGGAAATGACGGCTGGGGAAGAGAGGGGGGGCGGGAATGGTAGGATTGGCAGAATCTTAGGATCCTTGGGTGTTTTTAAAGTTCATATAGGGTATTAGTTAGAAAAAAATGGGTAGAAAGGATAATAAAAATACAAAAATTTGACATAAAAGTGATATGTGATAAATTTTGATTGAAAAAAAGTACAAAAAGTTAATGATAATCCCTTACCCTTGCTATATATTTTTTTGAATACTTTTTATATATAATATTTTTTAAATTAATATATTAAAAAATATGTGCCAAACAATAGATGGATGCTTAATAGACAAAGTCAATTAAATTTTTTATTATATATTTAGATTTTAATGCTCCTTAAAAAAAATGGATAAAAAGGATAATAAAAACACAAAAATTTGATATAAAAACGATATGTGATAAATTTTGATTGAAAGAATGTACAAAAAGTTGATGATAATTCCTTACCTTACTATCTATTTTTTTTGAATACTTTTTATATATAAGATTTTTTGAATTAATATTTTAAAAAATGTGTACTAAATAATAGATGGATGCCTAATAGACAAAGTCAATTAAATTGTTTTATTAGATATTTAGATTTTAATACTCTTTAAAATTTTATTAAAATCACACATTTAAATTAAAATTTCTATTTATATTTTTAAATTTTTATAAACTGGCAACAGAAAGATGTTTGTTAAATCTCTCCGTATTTTTTTATTTTAAAAAAATACAAACTTAAACAGAAAAATGTAACAAAAAAAAATGTTTTCACTCAATTTTTACTATTGTAAATATTTTATCAATTTTAACACTTTGTCTATTTTTATTGAATCATATTAAAGTGAATTATTTTAATTACATAAATTAATATGTATCATATTAATTTATTTTGACTAAATAAATTAATTGTCTATTTTTATTACATTAATTTATTTTTACTAAATAATTAAATTAAATTAAATAGATTTTAAATTAATTAAATAATTAATTAATTAATTTAGTATGAAATTAATTAATTCCTATTAAATTTATAAATATTAAAATTAATTGATTCATATGAAATACATATTATTGAAATTTTGAATAAATATTAAAATTATATTAAGTAATTTAAATTAGCTAATATATTTAATAATTTCTTTTATTTTATTTTATTTAATGCCAAATATATTTTATTAAATTATTTTTTATAAATATCATAATTAATTTAATTTAAATTTAAATTTAATTAATTTAATTTAAATTTAAGTAAATTAGCATGAAATATATTATTAAATCTAATTAATTTTTCAAAAACTAATTGCAAACAAAATTGTATTTCTGAAAGCAGTTTTAGTTTTTATTTTAGAAAAAAAAAAGACACCAAAAAATAAAAACAGAAAATATAAATAGATAAACATAAATAGAAAAATGACGGACAAAGTATGGACACTTATTGGACAAAGTCAACTAAATTTCTTTCTTTAAAATAAATACTTAAACTTCAATTTTTTTGAAACGTTTATTAAAAAAAAATTGAAATTACAATTTTGGATTTGCTAAATGGTCAAGATTATTTTTCTTTTTCTCTCACTTTTTTCATTTTTTTTGAATTTTTTAGTATAAAAGATTTAAATTAATATTTTAAAAAATGTGATAATAGTGATGATAAATAATAAAATTTTATAACTTAATCATTTTTTATTAGTGATTTTTTATTTTTATAAGTTATTTTTACACTCTTTCATATAAGTTTGTTTTATGAATACAAAATTAAGTTATTTACATGTTAAATTATATTTCTATGCCTTTAGGCACAAGTAATTACTAGTAATAATAAATGATAAAAAAATTTCTATATGTATTTAATTGATATGATTTTATGATTTTGATATCATAACATGATATGTTAAGATGTTGAGTACTTTATGATGGATTTGCATGTTTTACATGTTCGCATAATATCGTGCTAGGACATAGTGGCGCACATGAACTAGTGCTCACTCCCTACAGTTATGATTGTAGGATCAGAGATAAGCCTAGTAGAGCCTTTTGAGGGATTTAGATTGTCCTTTTATTTCGTCTTTTGATTAGCAGTTATGTATCTTCATACCTTAGCTATAAGTGTTATGTTATTTTTTTGTGCCCTCAAATCAAGTGACAAGCTATATTATTTATTGGGGTTGTATTTATACTTTTAGAGCATTGTGCCAATTGTGATTATTTTGTATTATTTTATTCAATTATAATATCTTATATTTTGCTCTAGTTGTAATTTAGTTCTGATTGTGACGAGATTATGTGATGTGATTGCATGTGCTAGGTGATCGGTTTTAGTTCACGTCCTCGGGTTACGAGACCCAGGGTGTGACACTCCATGTCAAGTCTTTGCCCTATTGATTGAGGAGGTGTATCAAGTTACCTAATAATGATTTGAATGGATTAGGTAACCTTGAGGAAGAGATAAGATCAATCAAAATAAAGGTGAAAGCACGATCTTAGGAGTTTAATTGTACTATGTTACAAAAAGATATAATCAAATCATGTTTACTATTTGTTTACCATAAGGCTATGTTATAGAAGTCCTTCTGTAAAGGGAAGCAATTGTTCATTTTGAAAGACAAGAAAATAATAATAGGAAATATCAACTTCTCATTTTAAAGGTCTTTATATATTATAATTTCTTTTGCAAAACTAAACAAATACAAATAATTCTCTTTTTTCCCTTAAAAATTTCTTCCTCTTGGTTGCTTCTTCCATCATTACTTTTCCAACTTCCAAACATGCCAAAGAAGAATTTTACAATCTAAAATTGGTATATTTCATAAAAATGTCAATAAAGTGAGTTTATGCTCCATTTAATTTAACTTAAAGCTATTTTTAAAGAGAAAAACCCTTTTCATCTATTCACATATCTATCTCCACTAATTAACTTAAACGAGTTTAGAGGATTCAATCCACTAAGAGATATAATTATATACGGTAAAAAATTATCATCTACTAAATGTATAGAAATTGCTCATATGAAGCAAAAATAATAAAAATTATATGAATATAAATATAATAGTAGTATTT
>QLOD02000029.1:21802010-21812417 GCA_003260245.2 Sideroxylon spinosum | reverse complement strand
CAAAAAGAGTCCCGGGTACCCCCACATTGCGTGCTTCCAGACAGTGACGGGTAAGCCTGAATGGCAATCCTGAACCGTCAGATATAGACTTTAGAAAAATCAGACGGGTCATAATGAATTTAACCTCGCATAGCATCCGATTCTGAGAAAATTGTCCAACGGAAAAGTTACAGAATCGAAACACTCCCCTGATTAAATGCTCATCTCATCTCCTCTCCTCTTTGGCTCCCGCTTTCTCTCTCTTTTCAACGGTTTCTTTTTGTTCTGGGGAAGTGAATAATCTGTACGCGAATGGATGAAAGATGACGATGGGGCGGATATATATATATATATAGAGAGAGAGAGAGGTGTAAGAACTCAGTATCATCAATTGCTCTCTGAAATTTCGATCAGAGACGATCGATGGATTCATTGATCCTTCTCTTTTTCCCCAGTCACTGAGCAGGTGCTTCTTGAATCTGTCTCGATTCCTATTTTCATGCATTCTTTCTTCAATCTGTTTATCGGAATTACTTACTCTTCGTTTGCTCGGTTTTTCTATTTTTTATTTTTAACTTATTTTTTATTTTATATTTAAAAAAAATAATTCGAACACATTTAATTATTTATATTTTTTAAATTTATTTAAAGAAATAAGTTTACAGATTAAATAAAAAATAATAAAAAGTTGTTTTGAATATTTTTAATTCAAAATAAAAAAAATTGATGTTTTTGTTGTTTATTTTGAAAATTTTAAAACATAAAATATATAAAACGGAAAATTAAAAAAAGAAAATCAAATCAAATGTCACTTTACTTGTACATGTATTTATCTTCTTGTTGATTTTTCAATCATTATATATTTATATATGTATATATTTTAATAATAGTTTGTGGTGGTTCTGAAAGTGGGGATCTTTGAACTACATAATTCGAATTAATTTTGATTTAGTGTTGTTATTTTTTCTTTTATGATTTTGGTTTTATAATTTATTGATTTTTCCCCGAGGATGGGTTGTAATTCATGCATTTCTTCACCGGTGATATTTGAAGATCCTACATTTGTTGGTCTTTTGAAAGCACACTTATAAAAGAAGCGGCTTTGGTGATTATCACACAGTCACTATTTTACTTTCGAACTGAGTTTGTTTTTGTTAATTTTTTTTTTCCCCTTCAAGTATTTATTTGTACATCAAACCCATATGAGGAGGCTGTTACTTGTTTGTGTTTATGTATATATAATTATAATTAGCTGTGCATTTCATTTTTTCATATCAGTTTTACTTACAACTGGCACAATGCAGCATCACATGAGTGTTGAATGCACTCTTTGGTGGCTAAGTGATAAATGAGATTGATCTTTTAAGCGTAATACAACATTCTTTTTAGTGTTTTCTCTCTGCAGACTACCTAGAAGGATCCCTTCAAATAGGAAACGAAATCATAGTCCAAAAAGGAATTGAAACACCTTAGGTTTCCCAAACAAACTCCCAAGCCTAGAACTAATACATCTTAGCCTATGTCTAAATATACAAGATTTTACTAAATAGGAATTTCCAAAACGATTATAAATTAATATCCAATTCCAATTAAATTTTATTTTTTGTTTTATTTTATCTGCAATTCCTCTTAGGATTACAACTCTATCTTTCTTAAACAATTACAATCCAAACTGGTCAAGGAATCACTATCTTAAAATTTGCTAACACAGGAATTTGGAATCAACGGTATATACTTTTGCGGGAGTTTGTTCCTACATAGCAAGACACCTGGTTTCATATACAACCATGAAAATATCAAAATACATGAAGAGAAATTTTAATGGCACCTAAAAACTTTGAACAAAATAATACCTTACTGAGATGATGAAATAAAATATTAGTAATGTGACCATGCATGTGAATCTGACAACATAATTACAGGATATGTGTATCCTTATTTTTTAGGGAGGCTATCTAAATGGTGTATGGGAGAGGGGCACCTGAGCAGGTGTTAGGTGGGCGTCTCGTCTTGGAAGTAGGAGATGGTCACCCCTTCCGTACTCACAAATCACCCATGGGTTGAGGGGAATAACATCGCTACTAACAGAGAGATGCTTTAAGTATTGGTAAATCTCTTGAATTCCCTAGAGTAAATGAGGTTAACCTTTGGTAGTTATAGTGTTCGTTCTAGGTTATTGAACCGAGTCAACAGTTGGCTAGCTGGTTAGGTTCTCAGGTGGCTTGTCGGAGGGAGAAAATTTGGGAGTGTGTTTAGGAAAGCCTCACAGGTGGTTGAGCTGCTTTTATGAGTCGCTTTGCAAGTGCGAGATTCTTGTTGATGAGGGTTGTCATCTAACGGGAGTGGGACATGTGTCCCTTTGGCCATTGGTGGTTGGGTTGGTGGTTGGATATATTAAATGCTTGGAGTGATGGTCTCTCTTTTAGATGGCCGAAATAGGTCCCTCGAGGGAAAAGTCCCGGCAGCTAGGCAGGTCCTTACTCTCGCCTCCAATCCACTGGTCTCGTGAGTGATCCGAGTGAAGGATCTTGTTAGGAAAAGGCAATTTTCCAAAACTCGGATGCTTTTTTTTTTTTTTTTACAGATGGGTAGCAAGGAAGGCGGAGTGTCTCGACAGTCGTCAAGGGTTACCCTTTTGGTTCATCTAGGAGAGGGAGAGGGAGAGAGGCTAACCCTTGGGAGCGGGTGAGCCTAGTGGTTATTCAAGGCTGGAGGTTCTTGCTTGATCTTATATTCCATGAGCAAAGAAGGATTACTTCCGGTGGTGGGACGCGAGTTCTTGAATGGTTGGTTGGGAGAGTCACACCGCATCTGAGATTCCGGGCATGTTCAAGGGAAGTCTAGTCAAGGTGTTGGCTCATGAGGTCAAATGTGAGTGGCGGAGATTTGCACCACATGGAATCCTTTTGTATAAGCCGATTTTCATTTTTCTTCCTGCAATGTGGGATTTGAGAAATCACAAGATGAGAAGTGCAAATTAAAGCACACTATCTAGTATCTACAAATGCAGTAAAACTGGATTAACAATTTAATTCCTCCAAGTTTTATCACTGTTTAGAAGTTTGAATCCAAATCAGCAGGATCCCCTTCATGGACTATACTGCTTTGTATTCCTATGAAAACCATATGTACAAACACAAAACTGTTTTTTATTTTTGGTTCTAATTATATATGTTAATATCCAAGCGCACATGGGAAAATTGAATTTGTGAATTCTTTGTATTTTATAGCTACCAGTTTTCAGGTAGTATGCTTCCCTTTTGCAGATTTTCAATTTAGGTCTGCCTGATCACTATTCTTTGCAATCAGAAGTGTCAACTATTATTCTGCAATACAAACATCTTTGGGGGATTAAACTAGCCCCGATGCAAGGGCAAAGGAATGCAGGCAATTCCTATACTGGAACTGTTGATCTTAATCAGGGAACAGATAATGTCAGTATGGGTCAGTCCACTGATCTAAATACCTTCCCCAATCCAATAGAAAGCCAATTGTCAAATCACATGCCTCTTGCTGAAGGAAACTATACTTATGGCAATGCTGTTGGTAGTGGTGTTCGGGGTTTTAGTGGCTGGAATTTCGGTGAACTAGCTCTCGTGTGAATCCACAAAGCCAAGCCGTTGGTGATGGTCTAAAAAGCGAAAGTAGTTGTTCTTCTTTGTTTCTTGCTCGTCTTGGGTCTGAGGCAAGACTAGAGGACAGGCAACTTGACCAATGTAATATCATTCTTCACGACAGTGTTAGCAATGGTACTGGTGACAATCAGGTTACTGATAGATCTTTAATTACTCGGAGTTCCCATTCTAGCTGTGCCCCTTTGAATATAAATTTAAATGCTGGCACGGACAGTAGCCATGATGTTGGGCAGGATATGGGACCAGGTGCATGCCACAATCTCTACAAGTTAAACGGCTCAGGAACAGAAAGTATCCTAAATACTAATGATTCTTCTGATAATGTTCGGGCCTCTTTTGGTAATTCTGGGTATTTGGTGGACAATGAAGATGGGTCAGGTTCTTCTTTGAGTTCTTGCAAGAGAAAGGCTCTTGAAGGTACTTCTGGACAGTCTTATACAGGTGGGAGTTCGAGTTCAGACTCCTTTCAACGAGCAGAAATCTTTCAAGACATGGTGTTTTTGCTCGTTACACTGCTCCTAGCAACTTATGTATATCATCACCATCAGTGGTTTCTCGTAGTGTTATTCAAGAACAGCTAAACTCGAGAAGCAGTGATAGTATGCGTGGAGCAGCTTCTGATGTTTTTCGTCCTTTACATGTGAGTGGAATTGGAGAATGCTCGTCAAGAAATTTTGGTGTTGCAATAAACATGGGGCATCATGAATCTATTAGGCTTCATTTACCATCAACCGGGAATTCGATAAGGCAATCTTATATTTGCTCCCCTAACCAGTTATCTAGACCTCTCACTTTTACTGATTCTTTGGATTTGAGACCAACGACTTCAGTTGCCACCACTTCAAATAATCCCCCAAGCCAGTCTCATTCACTGCATTTTCCTGATTTATCGAGGAATATGCTTCCTTTTCCTTGGAACAGGTCTCTTAATTCTATATCTGGCAGTTCTTCAGGTTCTCTAATGCTTTTGGGGAACACAGGTGCATCATTGCAAGAGGAATCAAATTTTAGAAGCACCTTGAGAAATAGCATGGAGCATCATCACATGTTTGCTCCCCCAACCGAGACAAGAAATCTGGTGCAAGACCCAAATAATTGGAATTTACCTACTGGAAACTCCGGTACATCTGCAAACATACCTTCTTGTTCTCGGATTAGACCCAGTTCTATACGGTCTTTTCCCGGTGGATGGATACCTCATCACAACCCGCCAACACAGAATCAGCAAAGATTATCTGAATTTGTTCCTTGGACTCTGTTTCCATGAGTCGACTTGGACTCTAGAGGTCAGAGAGGTGATTTCTCCACATTGCATTCGGCACCGTCTTCTGCAGAGGAAACGATGATGTCATCTCAAGCCAGTAGTCAAGGCCATCATCTGTCATATCCAAGGGCATCATTGTTGATGGAGGTACCTGCTGATGACGTGAATGGTTGGCTTGCTTTAGCTGCTGACATTGAGGGGAGACAGAGGCTGGTAACTGAGGTTTGTATTCTAAATCCTTTTTTTCTTAATAATTATTTCATTTTATTTTCCTAATCTCTAGGCTTACCACTTCTGTACACCATTTATTTAAGCCATGTATCCTTGCACTTAGAAGTTGAGCAGTGAGAGTTCTTAAGTTTTGCTATTCCAAATAGGCATAGAATGATAGAAATCACCTTTTTGATTGCAGCACATTTGTTTGGGTCAATTCCTGCACCTTAATTTGAATGTACAAGATTTGAATGTATTGTACTTTTTTAACAGCTTAAAAATTTTAGACTTATTTCCTACATCAGTTCTTGATCATTTTAAACATCATCCTTAAAATTTCATAATTTCTTAATCCCTTCAGCAGTAACATTTCACGATATCCTATAATTCCATGAATTGCAAATTAATTGATGACTATTTTTGTTATGGCTACTAGTGTTCTATAGTACGTAAATTTTTTTTTCCCCCTGATGATTATGTAAAGTTACATGTTACAATTTCTTGTTTCAGGTATTAATTTGATCAATAATCTCTCTCTCTCTCTCTCTCTCTCTATGTCACACACTTGCACATGTTCAAACAAAGTTCTTCTGTACCGCCTTGAAGTACTTTGATTTTAAGATGGCTTTTCAAAGTTCTCTAACTATGTAAGTATGTTAAGCTGTGCCTTCCATTGAGAATAGCACTCATGTCTCCATTAATCCCATTATTATTTGATGGGAGAAATTCAGTGAAAAATATAGGGGTTACTGAGTAATCATGAGGAATTGTTTTGTCCCTCCATTTTGGCACACAAGTTGTGTTGGTTTTATTGTGCATATTCTCAAGGACATGAGGATTTTGTGGATTGCCTAACCAAGTATGGTTGGCTGGACATGAGATGTATAGACGAAGATCTGGGATTGCAATCTTACTGGTAGTGAACGCAAAACTAATGTGGGACAATGGGAACAACACTATCTATAGGATGAAATATCTAGTCTTTGCGTCCAAAATATTGGTCAAAACATGTAGATTGTTAAGGTTTAGATGTGGTGACAACAAGATTTAGGTTTGGGAGTAGAGAGAGATATATATATATACCTCTGGAGCTGCCTGAGGACCGTTCTGACTTCCAAGCACTGCAAATGGAAAAATATCATGGTTGATTTTGTAATTTTAAAGCCCCATGGCGAATCTTAAGCAAGGAGAGGGGTTGGCTTGTAATAAAGAATATTAAAGGGGTGAAAAAAGATTAAAGATGACCATATATGGAGTTAAAAGGTCAATATGTGTAGAAAAGTAAAGAATAAGAAGAAAATGAAGAAAATTCTGCACATTGCACTGAAATCCTGTGGGCATTACGCCGAGGCTTAGAGTTGCATAAAAAAACTCGTAAAAAAGCTTCAAAAGTTGTAAAAACTCAATCACTTAACTACAGTGTATTAGAGCCTTTTTATTGCTTTAATGAAATCCTCCTTATGGTATTTCATAGTTCGATTGACCTTTCTGAAATATGAAAGGAATATAGTTTTAATTAATTATGCATTTTTAGCTTAAACAACACCTATGCATAACATACTTATCAAAAAAAAAAAAACACCTATGCATAATATGGGTTATTGCTAGTAACTAATCTTTTGTGGTTTCCATTTTTTTTTTTTTTATTTTTTTTTTTGGGGGAGGGAGGTTGGGGTGTTAGCCTTTTCAATGAGTAGTATAGATATTTGGGCCGCAACTATATGGCCCAGGTCTGTCCCGCCATATTCCTTGTTGTATAATTACATTGTCTACGGCAAGACCCTCTTGCAAAAAACTCTTTCCCCTAGGCTTGGAACAAAATCCGAATAACCATGTGTGGGATCATTGGGAATTTAACAAATTAGAGGCTAGAATTAGGGGACCATTGGGGATTTGCCTAACCGGTGTAAAGAGAGATTTGTGTAGAAAATCCTTATCCCATTATGGCATGCTAAGTCAATGCCAAATATTCTCTTAATGAATTTAAGGCCTTGACTCCCATCCAAAAGAGCTCCTTCTCTATCTATATAATCCTCCTCCTCTGAAGGGTTCAGCATCCAACCTTCACCTTTCTACTACCTTCACTTATAACACACACACACACACACACACACACTCTCTCTCTCTCTCTCTAGATTGTCTAGGTTCTCACTCTTCCACCGAATTCTGGTGACTACGCCATACTCATTAGTTAGCATTATTCTTGGAAAGGCTAGACCCCTCCTAAGTTCACCTACCCCCTCACAACATACTCCACTGGGGAAGAATGCTAACTTAGACCATGGTAGACGACCAAGGAAACAACAACAGATCCCAAAAAAGAAGAGACCCACCAGTAGAGATATCTGTTATGGCGTACCAAATGAGAGTGCGTAATGAGCAAGTCTTTGTCTCTCAACAATCTCAAGCCTTCATACAACGAATTAAGAAGGCAATGATGGAACCCTTAGAACTCTTCAACAGAACTTCGCATTTTCTCCTCCTCCAGCCTCAGCTATCCTATCTCATCTACCTAAAAACGGCTTTGACTATATTGTAACTCCACAAAACTTGGGATGACAAGGTGTTTTGCCAATCCATGATGTCCCAATTAAACTCAACCACTTAAACTTCACCCCCTACCGAACACCCCTTACCTATCCAACCCCTGTTAGCAACTCAGACCTCATCTTCTATCGAGCAGAGGATTCCCACCAACCTAACTTTACCTAACTTCACTCAAACCCCGTCCAATTTCACCCTAGCCTCTCTTGCATAAACCTAAACCTCTCAAGGCCAACAATCTCTGTTTACCCTGGACCAATTAAGGCACCATGTCAAAGACCTAATGTAGCAAGAAAATGCGGTTATTCCTGCAAGGTCGGAGTTAGACCTTCACCCTCGTTACCCTACGGTGATTGCCAAATTATCATTACGTAAAGGGTATATTGTTCCGAAATTCGTGAAGTTTGATAGAATAATAGGGAATGCCAGAGAACACGTGGTTCGGTTTATTGACTCCCTTGGAGTGCATGCTAGGATAAAAACTTGCAATTAAGAAAATTCTCCAAATCCCTAACTCACAAGGCATATACCTGGTATGCCAACCTTCTTGTGGAGTCAGTGAATTCGTGGGACGACTTAATGAGAAAATTCTACACTAAGTCTATAGAAGAGAGGTTAACCACTCTTCTTCTCATGCGGGAGTCTCAGAAGCACGGAGAGGACCTCTTACCCTATGTGCAACGCTTTAGACAAAAAGCAATCGACACTCAGGATCCCCTTTCAAAGGAACAGATGGTGAAAATGTACCTAGAAGGGATGCTCAGTACCTTCAAGATACACTTGGTCAATCACTAATTCCTGGATTTTTCCATACTCTGTGTGACTGCAAGGGAATTTGAGCGAAATGATAAAGAGGTCATTTCGATTGCTCAATAATCTGCCTCCCCCACCACTGCAGAGTAACTATGAGTGGTGTCTTTTTCTATGCTTGCTAACTTATGGTTGAAACATATCTTGTATCTACAGATTTTATATATGTGCATTAGTATAGTTCAATTTTTTTGATAGGGAATATGGATATACATCTTGCTCTCTACATACATGTAACATTGATGTACTATGAACTTAGTTAATTTCAGGATGTCTCGTGCATGATGATGGATTTTCTTTTATTTTTCTCCTTTTATAAAGAATTATTTTAGAGCTGGCTTTTATGTTGTAATGTTTTAGATCTTCTATTGATATCCAAGCTTATTGTCACCGGTGCCTATCTGAAATGCCTAAGCAAAAGCTATGGTGGGGCTGTCATGTGATATTACTATATTTTTTGCTATTAGGAAAAGAGTTACTCAGTTAAGCACAATTTTTACCAAACCAAACTAAGCCTTTTCCCACTAGGTAGGATCAGCTATATGGATTTAACGACGCCAATCAAATATGTTTAGGGTTATGCTCTTCGTTAGATCCATGGAGGTTAGGTTATGTTTAATAGTTTCTTTCCAACTTCTCTTAGGTCGCCCTCTCTCTTTCTCTCTCTTACACCTGGCAATCTCCATACTTTCACATCTTTTAATCGGTACCTCCATTGGATGTCTTCTAACATGGTCGAACCATTTTAAACGATTTTCTCTTATTTTATCTTCAATCGTTGCTATTCCTACTTTGCCCTTAATCTCTTTGTTCCTAATTCTATCTCTACTTGTGATCCCGTACATCCATCTTAGCATTCTCATCTTCGCAACTACCATCTTCTGAATATGATTATACTTTATTGTCTAACATTCTGATCTATATAGTAACGCTGGTATTACTGTGACCTTGTAATAACTTCCTTTTACCTTGAAGGGGACTTTCCGATCATACAAGATCCCCGAAGCACTCCTCCATTTAGTCCACTCGGTCTGAATTCTATGACTTACATCAGTATCAATCCCTCCATCTTGTTGCATTATAGATCCAAGGTACCTAAAGTTTTCTTTCTCTACAATCTTATGTGTGCTCAAACTTACTTCTATACCACCAGTTGTTCTACTTTGACTAAACTTGTATTCCATATATTCCGTTTTGCATTGACTTAGCCTAAACACTTTTGTCTCTAACGTTTCTGCAACAATTCTAACTTAACATTCACTCATTCTCTCGCCTCATCTACTAAAACAATGTCATCTGCAAATAGCACACACCACGGCACCTCATCTTGAACATGTCTTGTAATCTCATCCATAATTAGGGCAGACAAGTACGGGCTTAATGCTAAGCCTTGGTGTAGACCAATCGTGATAAGAAATTTCTTAATCTCTTCACCAGTCATCCGTATAGATGTCACTGCTCTATCATATATGTCCTTTATCGCCTCAATATATGCGACACACACTCCTTTCTTTTCCAATACTTTCCATAAAATCTTCCTAGGAACAGGTCATAGGCCTTCTCCAAATCAATGAGCACAATTTTTAAATGAGTGAATTGTGTGTCAAATTTGTTTTAAACCAACTTGATAATATCATCTCAACCTACGTGTCAGCTTTGTGGGGTGAAGTGTTAGACAATCTTCGTTAAATATATTTTCTAAATTTGCACTTGTGAATAAATGCATGTGATTTTAACTTTTGATAGGAAATATACATGCTATTTTCTCAAGATAAATTATGTTCAAAATTGATAGTATGGTTTACGGTAGTACTTTTTTGGTATTTTATGGGTTCCATGAAGTTGTTCAATGAACCTCTAAGGTTCTAAGTTTTATTTATTTTATGGTCATGTAGAACGTGACGTAGATGGATATATAGGAGTACATGGGGGATATGGATATGGTAATAGAAATGAAGAAGG
>QLOD02000029.1:21782535-21801910 GCA_003260245.2 Sideroxylon spinosum | reverse complement strand
CAAAAAGAGTCCCGGGTACCCCCACATTGCGTGCTTCCAGACAGTGACGGGTAAGCCTGAATGGCAATCCTGAACCGCCAGATATAGACTTTAGAAAAATCAGACGGGTCATAATGAATTTAACCTCGCATAGCATCCGATTCTGAGAGAACTGTCCAACGGAAAATTTACAGAATCGAAACACTCCCCTGATTAAATGCTCTCTCATCTCCTCTCGTCTTTGGCTCCCGCTCTCTCTCTCTTTTCAACGGTTTCTTTTTGTTCTGGGGACGTGAATAATCTGTACGCGAATGGATGAAAGATGACGATGGGGCGGATATATATATATATATAGAGAGAGAGAGAGTGAGAGAGGTATAAGAACTCAGTATCATCAATTGCTCTCTGAAATTTCGATCAGAGACGATCGGTGGATTCATTGATCCTTCTCATTTTCCCCAGTCACGGAGCAGGTGCTTCTTGAATCTGTCTCGATTCCTATTTTCATGCATTCTTTCTTCAATCTGTTTATCGGAATTACTTACTCTTCGTTTGCTCGGTTTTTCTATTTTTTATTTTTAACTTATTTTTATTTTATATATAAAAAAAAAATTCGAACACATTTAATTATTTGTATTTTTTAAATTTATTTAAAGAAATAGTTTACAAATTAAATAAAAAATAACAAAAAGTTGTTTTGAATATTTTTAATTCAAAATAAAAAAAATTCAAAATAAAAAAATAGATCTTTTTGTTGTTTATTTTGAAAATTTTAAAACATAAAATATATAAAACGGAAAATTAAAAAACGAAAATCAAATCAAATGTCACTTTACTTGTACATGTACTTATCTTCTTGTTGATTTTTCAATAATTATATATTTATATATGTATATATTTTAATAATAGTTTGTGGTGGTTCTGAAAGTGGGGATCTTTGAACTACATAATTCGAATTAATTTTGATTTAGTGTTGTTATTTTTTCTTTTATGATTTTGGTTTTATAATTTATTGATTTTTCCCCGAGGATGGGTTGTAATTCATGCATTTCTTCACCGGTGATATTTGAAGATCCTACATTTGTTGGTCTTTTGAAAGCACACTTATAAAAGAAGCGGCTTTGGTGATTATCACACAGTCACTATTTTACTTTCGAACTGAGTTTGTTTTTGTTAATTTGAATTTTTTTTTTCCCTTCAAGTATTTGTTTTTAAATCAAACCCATATGAGGAAGCTGTTTCTTGTTTGTGCTTATGTATATATAATTATAATTAGGTGTGCACACATTTCATTTTTACATATCATTTTTACTTACAACTGGCACAATGAAGCATCGCATGAGTGCTCAATGAACTCTTTGGTGGCTAAGTGATAAAAGAGATTGATCTTTTAAGGGTAATACAATATTCTTTTTAGTGTTTTCTCTCTGCAGACTACCTAGAAAGATCCCTTTAAATAGGAAACGAAATCATAGTCCAAAAAGGAATTGAAACACCCGTAGGTTTCCCAAACAAACTCCCAAGCCTAGAACTAATACATCTTAGCCTGTCTAAATATACAAGACTTTCCTAAATAGAAATTTCCAAAACGACTATAAATTAATATCCAATTCCTATTATATGTTATTTTTTGTTTTATTTTATCTGTAATTCCTCTTAGGATTACAACTCTATGTTTTCTTAAACAATTACAATCCAAATTGGTCGAGGAATCACTATCTTAAAATTTGCTAACACAAGAATTTGGAATCAACAGTATATACTTTTGGGGGAGTTTGTTCCTATATAGCAAGACACCTGGTTTCATATACATCCATGAAAATATCAAAATACAATAAAAAAAAAAAATTAATGGCACCTAAAAACTTAGAACAAAATAATACCTTATTGAGATGATGAAATAAAATATTAGTAATGTGACCATGCATGTGAATCTGACCATATAATTACAGGATATGTGTATGGTTCTGTTTTAGGGAAGCTATGTGAATGGTGCATGGGCGAGGGGCACATGAGCAGGTGTTTGGTGAGCGTCTCATCTGCGAAGTAGGAGATAGTCACCCCTTCCGTACTGGCAAATCACCCATGGGTTGAGAGGAATAACATCGCTACTAACAGAGAGAAGCTTTAAGTATTGGTTAACATCTTGAATGCCCTAGAGTCAATGGGGATAACCTTTGTTAGTTATAGTGTTCGTTCTAGGTTATTGAACGGAGTCAACAGTTGGCTAGCTGGTTAGGTTCTTAGTTGGCTTGTACGGACGGAGAAAATTTGGGAGTGTGTTTAGGAAATACTCGACTGTGGTTGAGCTGCTTTTGATGAGTCGCTTTCCAAGTGCAAGATCCTTGTTGATGAGGGTTGTCATCTAAAGGGAGTGGGACATGTGTCCTTTTGGCCGTTGGTGGTGGGGTGCATTAAATGCTTGGTGGTTAGATGCATTAAATGCTTGGGGTGATGGTCTCTCCTTTAGATGGCCGCAGTACAGTCCGTCGAGGGAAAAGTCCCAGCAGCTTGGCAGGCCCTTACTCTTGCCTTCAGTCCACTGGCCTCGTGAGTGATCCGAGTGAAGGATCTTGTTAGGAAAAGACACTTTTCCAAAACTCGGATTTTTTTTTTTCAGATGGGTAGCAAGGAAGGTGGAGTGTCTCAACACTCTGTCAAGGGTTAGCCTCTTGGTTCATCTAGGAGAGGGAGAGGGAGAGAGGCTAACCCTTGGGAGGGGGTGCGCCTAGTGGCTATTCAAGGCTGGAGGTTCTTGCTTGATATTATATTCCATGAGCAAAGGAGGATTACTTCCAGTGGTGGGATGTGATTTCTTGAATGATTGGTTAAATTCACGCCGTGTCTGAGATTCCGGGCATGTTCAAGGGAAGTCTAGTCTAGGTGTTGGCTCATGAGGTCGACATGTGAGTGGCGGAGATTTGCACCACGTGGAATCCTTTTGTATAAGCCAATTTTCATTTTTCTTCCTGCAATGTGGGATATGAGAAATCACAAGATGAGAAGTGCAAATTAAAGCACACTATCTAGTATCTACAAATGCAGTAAAACTGGATTAACAATTTAATTTCTCCAAATTTTATCACTGTTTAGGAATTTGAATCCAAATCAGCAGGATCCCCTTCTTGGACTATACTGCTTTGTATTCCTATGAAAACCATTTGTACAAATACAAAACTGTTTTTTACTTTTGGTTCTAATTATATATGTTAATACCCAAGCACACATGGCAAAATTGAATTTGTGAATTCTTTGTAATTTTCAGCTACCAGTTTTCAGGTAGTATGCTTCCCTTTTGCAGGTTTTCAATTTAGGTCTGCCTGATCACTATTCTTTGCAATCAGAAGTGTCAACTATTATTCTGCAACACACACATCTTTGGGGGATTAAACTAGCCCCGATGCGAGGGCAAAGGAATGCAGGCAATTCCTATACTGGAACTGTTGATCTTAATCAGGGAACAGATAATGTCAGTATGGGTCAGTTAACTGATCTAAATAGTTTCCCCAATCCAATAGAAAGCCAGTTGTCAAATCACATGCCTCGTGCTGAAGGAAACTATACTTACAGCAATGCTGTTAGTCGTGGTGTTCGGGGTTTTAGTGGCTGGGACTTTGGTGAATCTAGCTTTCGTGTGAATCCACAAAGCCACGCCATTGGTGATGGTCTAAAAAGCGAAACTAGTTGTTCTTCTTTGTTTCTTGCTCATCTTGGGTCTGAGGCAAGACTAGAGGACAGGCAACTTGACCAATGTAATATCATTCTTCACGACTGTGTTAGCAATGGTATTGGTGACAATCAGGTTACTGATAAACCTTTAATTACTCAGAGTTCCAGTTCCAGTTGTGCCCCTTTGAATATAAATTTAAATGCTGGCACGGACAGTAGCCATGATGTTGTGCAGGATATGGGACCAGGTGCATGCCACAATCTCTATAAGTTAAACGGCTCAGGTACAGAAAGTATCCTAAATACTAATGATTCTTCTGATAATGTTCGTGCCTCTTTTGGTAATTCTGGTTATTTGGTGGACAATGAAGATGGGTCAGGTTCTTCTTTGAGTTGCAAGAGAAAGGCTCTTGAAGGTACTTCTGGACAGTCTTATACAGGTGGGAGTTCAAGTTCAAACTACTTTCAACGAGCAGAAATATTTCCAAGAGATGGTGTTTTTGCTCGTTACAATGCTCCTGGCAACTTATGTATATCATCACCATCAGTGGTTTCTCGTAGTGTTATTCGAGAACAGCTAAACTCGAGAAGCAGTGTTAGTATGCGTGGAGCAGCTTCTGATGTTTTTCGTCCTTTACATGTGAGAGGAATTGGAGAATGCTCGTCAAGAAATTTTGGTGTTGGAATGAACATGGGGCATCATGAATCTATTAGGCTTAATTTACCATCAACAGGGAATTCGATAAGGCAGGCTGATATTTGCTCCCCCAACCAGTTATCTAGACCTCTCACTTTTACTGATTCTTTGGATTTGAGACCAACGACTTCAGTCAAATAATCCCCCAACCCAGTCTCATTCACTGCATATTCCTGATTTATCGAGGAATATGCTTCCTTTTCCTTGGAACAGGTCTCTTAATTCTATATCTGGTAGTTCTTCAGGGTCTCTAATGCTTTTGGGGAACACAGGTGCATCATTACAAGAGGAATCAAATTTTAGAAGCACCTTGAGAAATAGCTTGGAGCATCATCATATGTTTGCTCCCCCAACTGAGACAAGAAATCTGGTGCAAGACCCAAATAATTGGAATTTACCTACTAGAAATTCCGGTACATCTGCAAACATACCTTCTCTCGAATTAGACCCAGTTCTATACGGTCTTTTCCCGGTGCATGGATACCTCATCACAACCCCCCAACACAGAATCAGCAAAGATTATCTGAATTTGTTCCTTGGACTCTGTTTCCATCAGTCGACTTGGACTCTGGAGGTCAGAGAGGTGATTTCTCCACATTGCATTCAGGACCGTCTTCTGCAGAGGAAACGATGATGTCATCTCAAGCTAGTAGTCAAGGCCATCATCTGTCATATCCAAGGACATCATTGTTGATGGAGGTACCTGCTGATGACGTGAATGGTTGGCTTGCTTTAGCTGCTGACATTGAGGGGAGACAGAGGCTGGTAACTGAGGTTTGTATTCTAAATCCTTTTTTTCTTAATAATTATTTCATTTTATTTTCCTAATCTCTAGGCTTACCACTTCTGTACACCATTTATTTAAGCCATGTATCCTTGCACTTAGAAGTTGAGCAGTGAGAGTTCTTAAGTTTTGCTATTCCAAATAGGCATAGAATGATAGAAATCACCCTTTTGATTGCAGCACATTGGTTTGTGTCAATTCCTGCACCTTAATTTGAATGTCTTGTACTTTTTTAACAACATAAAAATTTTGGACTTAATTTCCTACGTCACTTCTTGATCATTTGACATCATCCTTATAATTTTATAATTTCTTAATCCCTTCGGCAGTGACATTTCACGATATCCTGTAATTCCATGAATTGCTAATTAATTGATGAATATTTTTGGTATGGCTACTAGTGTTCTATAGTACGTACAATTTTTTTTTCTATTTTTTTTTCCTGATGATTCTGTAAAGTTAGATGTTACAATTTCTTGTTTCAGATATTGATTTGATCAGTAATCTCTCTCTCTCTCTCTCTCTCTCTCTCTCTCTCTATGTCACACACTTGCACGTGTTCAAACAAAGTTCTTCTGTTCCGCCTTGAAGTACTTTGATTTTAAGATGGCTTTTCAAAGTTCTCTAACTATACAAGTATGTTAAGCTGTGCCTTCCATCGAGAATAGCACTCATGTCTCCTAATCCCATTATTATTTGATGGGAGAACTTCAGTGAAAAATATAGGGGTTACCGAGTAATCATGAGGAACTGTTTTGTCCCCCCATTTTGGCACACGAGTTGTTTTGATTTTATTGTGCATATTCTCAAGGACATGAGGATTTTGTGGATTGCCTTACCAAGTATGGTTGGCTGGACATGAGATGTATAGGTGAAGATCTGGGTGGTAGTGAACGCAAAACTAATGTGGCACAATGGAACAGTACTATCTATAGGATGAAATATCTAGTCTTTGCGTCCAAAATATTGGTCAAAACATGTAGATTATTAAGGTTTAGATGTGGTGACAACAAGATTTAGGTTCGGGAGTAGAGAAAGAGAGAGATATATACCTCTGGACCTGCCCGAGGACCGTTCTGACTTCCAAGCACTGCAAATGGAAAAATATCATGGTTGATTTTGTAATTTTAAAGCCCCATGGCGAATCTTAAGCAAGGAGAGGGGTTGGCTTGTAATAAAGAATATTAAAGGGGTGAAAAAAGATTAAAGATGACCATATATGGAGTTAAAAGGTCAATATGTGTAGAAAAGTAAAGAATAAGAAGAAAATGAAGAAAATTCTGCACATTGCACTGAAATCCTGTGGGCATTATGCCAAGGGTTAGAGTTGCATCAAAAAAACTAGTAACAAAGCTTCAAAAGTTGTAAAAACTCAATCACTTAACTACAGTGAATTAGAGCCTTTTTATTGCTTTAATGAAATCCTCCTTTTGTTATTTCATAGTTCGGTTGACCTTATTGAAATATGAAAGGAATATAGTTTTTTTTAATTAATTATGCATTTTTAGCTTAAACAACACCTATGCATAACATACTTATCAAAAAGAAAAAATACCACACCTATGCATAACATGGGTTATTGCTAGTAACTAATCTTTTGTGGTTGTTTTTTATTTTTTTATTTTTTATTTTTTATTTTTTGGGGGAGAGGGGTTGGGGTGTTAGCTTTTTCAATGAGTAGTATAGATATCTGGGCCGCAACTATATGGCCTAGGTCTATCCCGCCATATTCCCTGTTGTATAATTACATCGTCTACGTACTACTTGGCTACCCATTAGGAAAACCATTGGACGTTCTTGCTACGGCAAGACCCTCTTGCATAAAAACTCTTTCCCCTAGGCTTGGAACAAAATCCGAAGGATTTTCTAACAGACTAACCATGTGTGGGATCATCGGGGATTCAACAAATTAGAGGTTAGAATCAGGGGACCGTTGGGGATTCGCCTAACCAGTGTAAATGGAGATTTGTGTAGGGAATCCTTATCTAATTATGGCATGCTGAGTCAACGCCAAATATTCTCTTAATGAATTTAAGGTCTTGACTCCTGTCCAAAAGGGCTCCCTCTCTATTTATATAACCCTCCTCCTCTGGAGGGTTCAACATCCAACGTTCACCTTTCTACTACCTTCCACAACATACTCATTAGTTAGCATTATTCTTGGAAAGGCTACACCCCTCCTAAGTTCACCTACCCCTCCATAACATACTCCACTGGAGAAGAATGCTAACCTAGACCATGGCCGACGACCAAGGAAACAACAACAGATCCAAAAAAAAAAAAAGAGAGACCCACTAGTAGAGATATCTTTTATGGCGGACCAAGTGAGAGTGCTTAATGAGCAAATCCCGGCCTCTCAACAATCTCAAGCCTTCATATAAGGAATTAAGGAGGCAATGATGGAACCCTTAGAACTCTCCAACAGAACTTTGCATTGCCTCCTCCTCCAGCCTCAGCTATCCTATCTCATCTACCTGAAAACGGCTTTGACTATATTGTAACTCCACAAAACTTGGGACGACAGGGTGTTTTTCCAGTCCATGATGTCCCAATTAAACCCAACCACTTCAAACTTCACCCTCTACCAAACACCCCTTACCTATCTAATCCTTGTTAGCAACCCAAACCTCATCTTCTATCAAGCAAAGGATTTCTACCAACCTAACTTTACCTACCTTCATTCAAATCTTGTCAAATTTCACCCTAGCCACTCCTACCTAAACCCAAACCTCTCAAGGCAACAATCTCCGTTTACTCTTGACCAATTAAGGCACCATGTCAAAGACCTAATGTAGCAAGAAAATGCAGTTATTCCTGCAAGGTTAGAGTTGGACCTTCGCCCTCGTTACCCTATGGTGATTGCCAAATTATCATAACATAAAGGGTAAATTGTTCCGAAATTCGTGAAGTTCGATAGAATAATAGAGAATGCCAGAGAACACGTGGTTTGGTTTATTGACTCCCTTGGAGTGCATGCCAGCATAAAAACTTGCGATTAAGAAAATTCTTCATATCCCTAACTCATAAGGCATATACCTGGTATGCCAACCTTCTTGTGGAGTCAGTGAATTCGTGGGACAACTTAGTGAGAAAATTCTACACTAAGTTTATAGAAGAGAGGTTAACCACTCTTCTTCTCATGCGGGAGTCTCAAAAGCACAGAGAGGACCTCTTACCTTATGTCCAACGCTTTAGACAAAAATTAATTGACATTCAGGATCCCCTTTCAAAGGAACAGATGGTGAAAATGTGCCTAGAAGGGATGCTCAGTACCTCAAGATGCACTTGGTCAATCTCTAATTCCTGGATTTTTCCATACTCTGTATGACTGCGAGGAATTTGAGCGAAATGAGAAAGAGGTCATTTCGATTGCTTAATAATCTGCCTCCTCCACCACTGCACAATAACTATGAGTGGTGTCTCTTTATGTGCTTGCTAACTTATGGTTGAAACATGTCTTGTATCTACAGATTTTATATGTGCATTAATATAGTTCAATTTTTTTTGATAGGGTATATGTATATACATCTTGCTCTTTACATACATGTAACATTGATGTATTGTGAACTTAGTTAATTTCAGGATGTCTCGTGCATGATGATGGATTTTCTTTTATTTTTCTCCTTTCATAAGGAATTATTTCAAAGCTGGGCTTTATGTTGTAATGTTTTAGATCTTCCATTGATATCCTGGCTTGTTGTCACAAGTGCCTATCTGAAATGCCTAAGCAAAAGCTATGGTGGGGCTGTCATGTAATATTACTATATTTTTTGCTATTAGGAAAAGAGTTACTCAATTGAGCACAATTTTTACCAAATTAAACCAAATCAAACTAAGCCTTTTCCCACTAAGTGGGGTCGGCTATATGAATTTGACGACGCCAATCAAATTTGTTTAGGGTTATGTTTTCCGTTAGATCCATGGAGGCAAGGTCATGTTTAATAGTTTCTTTCCAACTTCTTTTAGATCTCCCTCTCATTCTCCCTCTCCCTCTCCCTCTCTCTCTCCATCTCCTGGCAATTTCCATGCTTTCATATCTTTTAACCGGTGCCTCCATTGGACGCTTTCTAACATGGCTGAACCATCTTAAACGATTTTCTCTCATTTTATCTTCAATCGGTGCTATTTCTATTTTGCCCCTAATTTCTTCATTCCTAATCTTATCTCTCCTTGTGATCTTACACATCCATCTTAGCATTCTCACCGCAATTGTCATCTTTTGAATTTAATTATGTTTTACTGCCCAACATTCTGATCCATATAGTAACGCTGGTATTATTGTTGTTTTATAATATCTTTCTTTTACCTTGAAGGGGACTTTCTGATCACACAAGACCCCCGAAGTACTCCTCCATTTGGTCCACCCGGTCTGAATCCTATGACTTATATCAGTATAATCCCTCTATCCTATTGCATCATAGATCCAATGTATCTAAAGTTTTCTTTCTCTACAATCTTATGTGTGCTCAAACTTACTTCTATACCACCAGTTATCCTATTTTGGCTAAACTTGCATTCCATATATTCTGTTTTGCATCGACTTAGCCTAAACCCTTTTATCTTTAACGTTTCCGCCATAATTCTAACCTAACATTCACTCCTTCTCTCGTCTCATCTATTAAAACAATGTTATCTGCAAATAGCGTACACCACGGTACCTCATCTTGAATTTGTCTTGTAATCTCATCCATAACTAGGCAAACAAGTACGGGCTTAACGCTGAGTTTTGGTGTAGACAAATCGTTATAGGAAATTTCTTAGTCTCTCCGCTAGTCATCCATATAGATGTTACGGCTCTATCATACATGTCCTTTATTGCCTCAATATATGCGACACACACTCCTTTCTTTTCCAATACTCTCCATAGAATCTCCGTAAAAAGTCGATCATAGGCCTTCTCTAAATCAATGAGCACAATTTTTAAATGAGTGATTTGTGTTTCAAATTTGTTTTAAACCAACTCAATAATATCATCTCAACCTACGTGTCAGCATTGTGGGGTGAAGTGTTGGATAATCTTCGTTAAATATATTTTCTAAATTTGCATTTGTGAATAAATGCATGTGATTTTAACTTTTGATAGGAAATATACATGCTATTTTCTCAAGATAAATTATTTTCAAAATTGATACTATGGTTTACGGTAGTACTTTTTTGGTATTTTATGGACTCCATGAAGTTGTTCAATGAACTTCTAAGGTTCTAAGTTTTATTTATTTTCTACTTAATCATGATGATATACTTCTTTTTCTTTATCTTTTTCTGTTAATTAGTGGTCACACTTCCTGACTGGACAGGTTGCTGATTCACTGGCATGAGTGGCTAATCTGAACCTTTTTAACTGTTTATTAATTGCTTGAAAATCTAGGATTGATTTCCTACATCTACCGTGATTAAGATACACATAATGAACAACTATTGAAGTGTAGAAGTGCAGTCCATAAGAGGAGTGGCGTGGAGTACCAGTGGATGGGGTACCGAAGTATCACTCTCTAATCAGTTTTTGATGTCTCAAACAAGTGGCAACTGGAGCGTAAGCTTTTATGAAGTGTTTCTACACAATTCCACAAGGGTTACCATTTGCATGAGTATTGACTTGTGGCTTTATAGCCTTACGCTGTGAATAAATATATATGCGTTGGTACTATAGTTCTGTGCAAAATAAATTTAGGCTTAAAACAGATAGCTATGACTTCATTTTTGAGGAGAATTGTTGAATTGCAAATATTATTTACTGTAATTTGGGCAGGTCAGACGAATAGCTTGGAATTCTGTATGACTTGGATGAATAATGAAAAATTAAAAAATCTTCGCACAATGTTAGCAAGAATTTGCAAATTATAGAATTTGAGATCTGGTGAGAAAAAAAGAAAAAAAGTGGAGATGCTGGAGTGGAAAATTAGGATTGCAATTTGGGAATTTATATTAGTTTGCCATAAAAAATGATGTCTGTATTTAGAATTCCCAGAATATCCACCTTTTGTGGTGTGATAATTTGTGAGATATCTTCTCTTTTCTAGATGTGGATTCATCAAATTTGAACCACTGCTGCATTTGGAATTGTCCACGCAAGGGAGCTCTTTTGTAATATTGATTTATTTGCAATTAAGATGTGTAAAGACAAAAGTTTTCTGTGGGATCCAGTCTATCAATTTATCATGGAATGTTAAACCCACATCCTTACAAGGCTGTATCAACGAGCTCCCTTTCACATCAGTTGCCCCAAATTGTGAGCAAGGGAGCAGAGGATGCATCTGTTAGCAATCGTTTTTTCATAATTACATATTGTGAAGGCTGTATGGGTCTGTTTATGTATGGTTGTCATAATTTGAATTATTTCTGTGCATTTCTAATTGGATAATTGTGACTGTTAGTTATAATTCCTATCTTGATAGCAGACATATATTCTATTACTATCATGGTTGACTTGTTTCTGATCATGAATGCTTTCAACATTGAACTAAAAACTTTTGTCCTTCTGTGTGACAGATTCGTCAAGTCTTGAATGCTGTGCATAGGGGCCAGAACTTACAATCAGAGGTTTGGTTTTGACTTATGCCTGACTAATTAAATAGTTTTTGTGTTGTGTGGAAAGTCAAGTATTTTTGTTAGAAGTTGTTCCGTATATGCCCATGAAAAATGTTAATTATCCCATATAAAAGATGGACGTCTCTCCCCTTAATACCGAGGTTTTAAAGTTGAAATCTTTCCTCTTATGTGTTATCGGGCTTCTTATATAGGTGGCTTGGTTGGTGTAGGGGCATTTCATTCTCCTGCAATTCTGTTTTCAACTAAAGCTGGCTTGAGATGGAAAAAGATAAGTAAGCTTGAAAAAAGCTTCTTAGGCTTCTAAATTTCTTATAGTAATTGTTATCTACTAGATTTCTGATGTCAATCTGTTTGAGACACCCTTTTTGCAATAATTCTAGTAAGCTTTATTTGTTGCAATGGACATTAATTTTTATGGAAATATGCGCAATACGTCAGCTCCTTCACACATGCACACCTATAGTGTGCTACCTGTGCTATCCTTCACACTGGACTAAATAGGTGGAAATGACTTCCATTAGTCCTCAAAATTAGTATACAACATTTGGTGTGAGAGAGGGGTGGGGCTTGCATACTTGGTCCTGGGAATCTAGTTTTAGTGGTGACTGAGTCAGCTCAGCTGGTTAGCTGATGCTTTGGACTGAGCTACTCTATCTGAAACTCCTTGCTATAAATGGAGAATGAGAAGATTTCAAATGTCTTTTGACATATGAAAGGTCACTTGTATAGATGCTTTTATTCACATTGCCATAGACGTGAATACTGGATTTGGGCAATTCACATGAACTTCGTGTTATTGGTCATGTTTCCCTGCACATGGAGCGACTGCTGATGGTGAAGAAAACTATTATTTCTAACATAGATATGCCCTCATTGCTTTAACATTAGACTAACTTTTGGAAGTGAATGTTATATTCCTATCCTTCCTCACAATCTTATTCTATTTCTTTTTAAATTTTATGGCTCATTCCTACTTAAACCAATTGTCTACAAAACACTTGTTTCTTTTCAACTTTTTGATGTGCGTGTTCATGCATGGATACATCTTTATTTTGTCGCAGTGACTTGTATCTTTTAGGAAATTCAAATTGAACATTCCCAGGTGTAGACAGAGGTTGCTTGAAGCCCTTCTTTGTATTAGGGACGGTAGGGTGGGGAAACATAGGGATAGGGACCTATTTTTGTTTGCTTTTGCGGGGTTTGGATGAACTGGAGATTTTTCAAGGTGTGGAGAGCCATTGTGTTCACTTCTTTGTCCATTCAGTCAGCTTATAAGTAAGGTTTAACCAAATTTGAATGAAATTGTGGACTTTGTTGAATATATTTAAGGGCTGTAGAGTTCACTAGCTACCTTGTCATCTTCTCTGTACATGAGTTGCATCCTTGATGCTACTTTAATACATTCTATTTGTTTTATAGGGGAAAAAAACCAAAAAAAAAAAATATATATATATATATATATTCTCTGAGGAAGGAACCTTGATTGGCTCTTCAAATGATCTAATTGATCAAGAGAAATTATCTTGTGACTTGCTTTATTATAGCATTTTGGCTCGACAAAATAAGACAGATCTTAATATTTTCCTCCCTGTTGTCATCTATCAGGATTATGCTCTCTTTGATCCATTTATAAATGGGGTTGCTGAGTTGCATGACAGGCATAGAGATATGAGACTTGATGTTGATAACATGTCTTATGAGGTAAAAAGGATATATATATATATATAATATATACTTATCAAATCAGCCGAACTGGATGTAAGGTTGTTCCCTGACACCAGAATTGGAATATTAGGAATTGTTGGCGTTGGAAGAGCGCATAGGAAATGGAAGCACTGGATTGAGTGAGGAAACCATCATGGAGTCTATGCAAAAGCGGAAGTACCTTTCCATCGTGGAGGATCCCAATCAAACTTGGAACCATGCTCCATATGTCAGGTAAGAGCTGTATTTTCTCTCTCTCATCTGTTGGAGTGAAAATTCATGTAAAAAAAAAAAAATGAAAAGACAGTAGTGGTATCTACTGAACTAATCCCTAGAGCTTTAAACCTATACTACCTGAGCTAGGAGGCAGGTTATGCCAAGGGATTCGGATTGGGGACCTCTACTTCAATTAATTGAAGTCTTACATCTGAACTTATATAGGCCTGTCAATAAGTCGGATTTAGTGTAGATCCGATCCGGATATGATCCTATAATATAGATTAGATTCGACAAATTCAATTCGTGACCAACAGATCTAGATCCGTTGGATTTGATAATTAATGGACCTGGATTCAGATCGATCCGTTAGACCTATTATTTCATGAAACTTTTAAAAATTACTTCTTCAAATTGTTTGATTATTATTTTTGTCTTTTAATTTTATTAAAGTAAGTACATATGGCATTTTTTTAATATATTGAAAATGATAAAATAATATGTGATATGAGACAAAATTCTTTTAGACTATCATTTTCAAATAATTTAATAAATGTATATATTTAATATAAATAGTTATTATATATGCAATCCCTTCTCTTCCTGAGCCCAAGTCACGCAGCAAGAGGAAGAAGAGTTTGGAATCCTTCCCTTTTATTAATGGTTATATGATCATAGGCACAAAATTTTTTCACTACAAAACAAATATATATTCTGAACCAATCGCTCGAGCTCGTCTTCCTGACACCAGCTTAAAGCACCGCCTCCAGGCTCCATCTATTCTGTTACTTATATATATACACACGTCCTCCATCTATTTTCTTACCTATATATATACACCATACATGTATTATCTACATATATCTTGAGTAAAATATAATATTTATTTTTATGAAATGATAGTTTAAAAAAATATTTTCTAAAATAGGTCGGAATCTGGGTATATGGATCTAATATAGATCTTGCAAGATTGGATCGGATTACTTTTGAATCTAGATCGGATCCATTTTACTGAATCCGAATAGAATATGAATTTGACAGATCTATCTCAGACCCAGTCCATGGACCAGCCTATATATTATATATATATTTACTATCTTTCTGGTGTCGGGGTACAAATGCTGATATGTAGTGTGCTTATTTGTGTAACCAAGCTTAAACGGTATTATCCTTGAAATTAATGTGGCAGGAGGAATATGTTACTGGTGACGATATTGGGACGTTGAACTGTGGACATCATTTCCATTCCAATTGCATCAAACAGTGGCTGACACCCAAGAATATTTGCCCCATTTGCAAAACAACTGCCTTGGGCACTTGAGACAGAAAATCATTGTTCTTAAATCCCATAAAAAAAAAAAAAAAGGAAGGATGAATTTTCTTTCCGGTGGATCATTAAAAACTTTTTTTTTTTTTTTTTTTAATTTGTACATATCGCTTTGCTTTTTATCCAAAACCAGTCTGATACTAAGCTCATGAATTGCATGGGCTCATTTGGTAGTGGAAGGGGGTTGCAAAGTTATAGAAGAACACAGCAATGTTAAGGGATTGTATATACCCTAAAATGGACAATGTTGAAAGATTTTTTTTTACACTAATTGAGTGGTGAAATAATACTAATGACATCACTTAGCATTGTGATACCAATGTTTGTAAATTCATTTGTTTATTTTTATTTTATTATTATTATTGTTATTATTATTTTTTTTGGGGGGGGGGAATGTTTTACCTATCAAAAGAAATGGGTGGGCATTGGATCTGAGAGGTGGTACGATGATATATATGTACACATAATCTAAGGCACAAATTTTGTGTGCTTAATTACATGTATATACACTATAAATGAGATGATTCAAAAGGTTGTGGTTTGAAGCTAAATTGGAGAGGCTTTAGAATGCATGCGATTGACTTAGGTATTCTTATTCTAGGTTATGTTTGATTGGAGAGATTGGATAATAGGGATGGGTAATACCATAATATAAGATATAGGATTGGATATAACATAATATTGAATTTTTATGTAAGATTATTTTTTTGATATTTGATTGGTGGGATATAAAGTGGGATAAAATCTATAATTTGATATGATTAAAAATAATTTTGAATTTTAAGATTTTTGTGGAAAACAAATCCAAAGGTGACCATGTGATACAATGTCCAATGTGCTGACTTGTTGATTGAAAAGTCTTTTCATTATTCAATGTCTTGGTATTTGAGAAATCATTTATTATTCCATTTCTTGATATTTGAAAAGTGTTATTATTATTATTATTATTATTATTATTATTATTATGCTTTTATAAGTTATCCCTTGATCCTTAAAAAGTGGTATGACTATGAATGTCAGACTTTTAGGAAGATGTATTAGAATCAATACTCAAGCTACTATAAATATGTGGTTGAGGATGTAGAAGAGCAATTCAAGCATAATTTACTCCTTGATAATAGGAGTATTTGGTTGAGTATTGCTCCATTTGATTCTCTTTATATTATTGTGTTCTTTGTTCTTAAAAAATTCTCGTTCCTTTTCCTTCTCCCCATTTTCATTTGTATCAGAGTTGGTATTGTAATCTTGAAATTTTCTTCAATTACTTTTTCATGGCGGCACGAGGAGGTAAAGGAAGATGTATGTGGTAACTAGATGAGAGCCTTGCGTAATGAAAGAGAGGAAGAACTTCAAGCACCTCAAAGACAAGTGAAGTAACTTGATTTGCATCTTGAACGTCAAGAAGCTCGTAATGAGTGATGTGTTTCAACTTGTGGATCTTCTAGTGATGAATTCGATGTTGTAAATCCATTTACCAATCATGGTGAGTAATTACGAAGGCTGTTGCATCATAATTTTGATACTTTGAAGATTGATTTACTTAAGTTCCATGGTTGCCTTCAACCCGAAAAGTTTCTTGAATTGCTTAGTTCTATTATAAAATTCTTTGATTACAAGGAGATACTGGAAAACTAATGTGTCAAAACTTTTATCTAACTTTGAAAGGAGAATCTTCACGTAATGGAGGTGCTAGTTCAAATGCCCACGGTAATCTCAAGACTCCTACAAAACCACACATAAGAAACCAATCTGACTGTCTCAATAATTCTAATTCATGTTTCAAGTGTGGACATGTGCATCATTATTCGAATGTTTGTCCAAAAAGGCAAGTAGATGCACGCGTACATTTTATGGATGATAATAATTGTGAAGATCTTGATGATTCAAATGGTTATATTTAAAGTGTATAAATATGAAACATAATTACAACAATTTAAGGTTATTTTTTTTATAACTTATAAAATAGAAATTAATGCAATTTTCTTTTTAACTTTTGAAAAAAGAATAAGAAAAATAATATGGTAAAATGCAAAAATCATCCTTATACTTTACTCTCTATCTCACTTTGGTTCCACTAGTTTCAATTATGACAGTCAAATCTCTTCACTTTCAGTCAAACAGCAATATAGTCCTTTCGTCTGCTATCTGTTAATTGCAACCGTTATGACGAGAGTAAAACTAACATCTCATTACAAACGTTTTCTCTTTAACTTTTTTTTTTTTTTATTGTTCTTCAATTTTCGATAACTTTTGTAGTACCGTTCAAAGCTTTCTAGCGACGCCACGAACCTATGTTCACCGGCCTATCTCCATAAATCTTAGGTGGTTAGGTTTGATATTTCGACTACTTAGCAACCACCATGGTTATTGAAGAATCTCTAGATTTGTCGCCTAATATTCTAGATGATGTGGAAGCAACTTCTTGCTATGTTTTAGCCGTTTTCAATCATCCCATTATGAGTCTAGCACCCTTCTATGTGACTTTTAGTTTGACCACCTCTACTCCTTCTCCAGTCAACTCAAGCAAACCTTAACTCTATTCATGCCGCTAGTAAAGAAACTAGGGTTTCTCTAGGATTGGTTCATACCTATTCGAATCAAGATAAATTCGTTCTCATTTTGCTGATTTCAATCGAATTTCTTCAATAATTCATGCTAAAGTTGAAGAGATGTTCTCTATTTTTGTTTACTTGGCATTGGAAAATAATCTCTAAGTTTTTGCGATTATTTTGGCGACCAAGTGGATTTAGCACCCCAAAAAACCCTCCAATCAGCCTCCAAAGTCCAACTTTGTCTATCCCTTTTTTTCGACAGCTTCGACCACTCCAGCGATCCTTGATCAGGTAATCGGGCCAGTTTTTGGTATCGGCATCGGCGCTACGATGGTAACCAGTCGGTAGCCTCATAGTTTCTCAGCCGTTATCCCTTTTCCCTCAAACTATAGTCCTATGGAAAAATGATGGTTTTACTCTTACCTTAACGATTGCAATTAATGACTAGTAGACAGAAGGATTACAATGTTGCTTGACTAAAGGTGCATAATTTAACTATCACAATTGAAACGACTGAGACCAAAGTAAGACCGAGGGTAGTGTAGAGATGGTTTTTATACCTTACCCAAAATAATATTAACATTTTATATTTAATCTCTTACAAATCATCACGACTCACAATTAATATTTATTCAAGAGTTTAATTTTGATAAACCATCAATGTAAATATTACTAAATAAATAGATTTCGTATATAGCATGGTACGTGCTGATAATTGGTATTCTTTATATTTAATTATTAGAAAATGATAACTTGTCAGGTTGTGTTGCGTCATTTGTGTAAAAACTTTTACACTAATAACGTATCATAATTAAGAAAAATAAAGTCAAAATAATTAATGTTAATGGAAGAGCAGGGTGCAAGCATTGATACACATGGTACAAGTGATGATTAACGTAATAAGTAAGGGTGTACATAAATCGAGTTAAGTAAAGTTTTGTTTTGCCATGCTCAAACTCAATTTGTAGTACGGTATAAAAAAAATTAAACTCGATCTAGCTCATCTTGTCAAAAAATATCGAGGCTCGAGATCTAGCTCATCTTGTCAAAAAATATTGAGGATCGAGCTTTATTCATTAAAGCTCATTTATATCAAATATTAAAAAATTCAACAACTTATTTAAAATTATCAATTAGTTATTTTATCAACAAGTAATCTCTATTTTCAAAATACTTAATAATTGACAAAGACTTAACAACACACTTGAGCAACTTAAAATATTACATATACGATTTCATTAAAAATCGATGTAATTACTAAATACTAACAAAATAATTTAAATAAATAAGACTTATAAAATTTATCTATGTTAAAAGGGTTGAGATATTTGCATTTTTTTATTAGTTTTTACCACTTTGTAGTGGAATGAAGAAAACTAATGAAAAAGTGCATTTATCATTTTCTATGTTAATATTTATATATACAATAATGTCATAAATTATGAATGGGTACTTTGAATGTAATGAGTTAATGTTTTCTTCAATTCAAAATTTGTTCCTCTAATAAACACTCTATTAACACTCTTGAAAGGAAACTCATATTCAGCTCATTTATTAAGAGGGTTAAACTCGAATAAAACTTTTACCAGGTGAGGCTCATTGATAATCTTGACAATGAATATTTTCGTATTAACATTAATTACTCTGGTATTACTAATTTTCATAAAATCAAACTCTATATTTAAAGCATGGAAAAAATAAAATGAATGGACATATGATCACATGGTGAAAGAAAACCAAAAAGCTACTCTTTTAGCAAATAAATATATATATATATATTCAAATGAGTTAAAAAAAGAATAATTTATTATGGAAGTGGTAAGAGAGAGAAGTGGAAATAAGAAAGGATCCGACCAGCCGTAGTTTCAGAACCAGATTCTTTCTTACTTGATAAATAA
>QLOD02000029.1:21659324-21674060 GCA_003260245.2 Sideroxylon spinosum | reverse complement strand
CTATAATATTAATAAATAAGTTTTCATTTACATATGAAATTGACATAACATTAATCAGCTCAACTCAATAAAATCTTACTCTTAAACTAACTGGGGTCAATTATATAAATTCTCTTTTCTTTATTCATTTTTATGATGGATTCTTTCAATGAGATTATATGAAACTATGTATTTTTTAATAATGGATAAACTGTTTGATCCATATCGAAAAGAAATGTAATTATATCAATCGTATTTTTTATACTTAGGTTTTTGAGATCAAATGACAATGGATTTGGTTGGTTGTTTAGCTACTTCCTAGGACAAATATTGTCTGTCTTGGGTTTGATTAGTTGCTTCCTAGAGAGTCGCTCATCGTGATATTATGCCTACTCGAGTAAGGGTAGAGCCAGAAATTCAGGCCTGGCATACATAAATGATTTAAGTATGTACAAAATTTTTACTAACAAAAAGGCTAAAAGTAATAATTTTTATTTTATTTTTTTTTTGGTTGAATACAATTGTATTAGTGTGTATTGAGCTAAATTTTACTTCTTTCATTGGATGGTCACAATTAGTTTTGGGCTAATTATTATTATTATTTATTTTTGGCGGGCACAAATAAACACTAAGAATATTATCAATATAAGAATAAATAGATAAGTAGTAGGTAATACAAAAAAAAAAAAAAAAAATTGACGTTGGGCACGTGCTCCCTCTACCCCAATGGTGGCTCCGCCTATGCACTTGAACACGCTTAACCTAGAGTTCTCACTAAATTCATTGCCCTCACTCTTTAAAATGCGCTGTTTTATCGAGATGTCGAATATTACATATATGCCACTTACTTTCTCTACCCAAGAGATGTGGGACAAAAACAACGTTGCTTCTTTACTTCATGACACAACTAGAAGTAAGGATAAATTGATTGTTCAACGACAAAATTAAATCTTGGAATCCACCAAGCGAATTGAGAGAAAACTCAAGGCATAAGTCTAAAGAATGAATAATATTTGACTTGAATGAAAGGTGTTTACAAAGGTCCCTATTTATAGGAAAAATTAACCCTAAATTTAATCCTAATTAAAATAGGAATAAATCAAATCGAAAAGAAATTAGGAAAACTAATTCTAGTCAGGAAAGGTTTCTTAAGAGTCTTCTTATCGAATCCAAATTCTATTCGGACTTTAAATAATAATTAATAAAATCGTAAACAAATAAAAATAAAACTAATATAGAGGAAACAAATTAAAATCCGTTCACGTTATTTCCCTCTATTTCAGAAGAATTCAACTCTGAGTTGTTGCCAGAATCAAGGTATAAGCACTCTTAAGGATGAAACTTCGAAAAAGTCAGCAACAGTTAAAGTGGAAGAGATATCCATGCTAGAAGGAAGATCAACCACGTAGGCATTATTGTTAATCTTCTGCAGGATCTTGTAAGGCCCATATTTCTTTGCTTGTAACTTTTATAATATCTAGCAAGAAGTCTTTTTTTTGTGCAAATACACCATCATTTGATCACCTTTAGTAAAAGATTGGAACATCCTACGCCTATCAACTTGCTCCTTATACATCTGTATTCTCTCAGTAAGCTTTTGTTGAATATCAATAATGACATCCACCTAGTCTTCAACAAGCTTCCTTGCAGCACTTTTAGCCCCAAGAATCTGATTCATCAACCTCATAAATATGCTAGGAGCATTGCATAACCTAAAAGGCATCACCAACCACTCGAACAAGCCATCCTTTATCTTGAATGCTATTTTCCATTCGTCGCCAAGCTTAAGTTGAATCTGGTAGCACCTACTTGTAAGATCAAAATTTGTTAACATCACTGCTCCATCTAACTGATCCAGCATAACAATCTCCCCTGGACTCCTTAAAATCTTTCTCTAACTCATACTCAGAATCTGTAATGGTTATAAAGGTCCACCCTTCCACTTTAGAAGTTTTGGGTTCATAACTTCCTGTTGGCAACAATGTAATTTTTTTCCCATCTTTTAGCATTCTGTACATATTCTCTTTGCCTGCATTCTGAGTATTCATGTCATATTACCAAGGCCTTCCCAAAATTATATTACAGGCATCCAATTCCAATACATCACAGATACACATCCTTCTTATATCTTCCAATAGAGAAAGAAACTAAGTATCTGTCTATCACTCTAATTCCATTTATTGGCTTCATCTATCTAATAGAATAAGGCTCAGGATGCTTCTCAACAAGTAACTTCAACTTCTGAACAATACTCCTACGAATAATATTTTCTTGACTGCCATTATCTATAACCATATCAAAACACTGACTTGCTACAATATATCTCCTCCTAAACAATATCATTGGGAATCAGCATCTCTCTTCTCTAACAGTAAAATCTTTTGGGTCATATAACACTGCTCGCCACCATTATCCTCTTCCCTGTCTTCATCTAACCCACATAAAATATCATCTTCATGTTCATCCTATTTATCTCTTTCTTCAGTTTCAACAATTTGCACCGACTTTGACTTGCACTTATTTGATGCTGCACTTGAAGCACTTTGGTGGTAAGAGTTTGGTATAAAGATTTACAGCTTTAGGATTCTCATCACCGCCTGTTTTGTTTCTTCATTTCTTTATTTGCTTTGTAACCTCCAGTCTTCTTAGATCTACATCCATTATTGATAGTCACACTTCCATACCACGATTTATTTTGTTCTCCAAAATTTCGTCTAGAGAAATTGCGCTCCTACTTCTTTTGTCTTAAGGCAGTTTCAGCCTTCAAGGCTAGGTTAACAACCTTGCTCCATTATAGAATAACTTGGATCTATATTTTATTTTGAATGGCCAGCGCAACCCAACCATATATCATGAAACTTGCTAGGATTCAGATTCTACCAGTTCAATATGTTCTACCAGTTAATAAAATTCAGCAATATATTCTTTGACAATTTAATCATTCTAAGAACAGTGTTGATGTTGCTAGAATAAGTTCTGTTCATAATCAGAATGGTAGAAATCGTCTCTTCAACATATTTTTCATTTTGCTCCAGCCTTCCCTTCACTTCTATGATATTCTAGCATATGTTCCCACCAAGTCAAAGCTCCTCGCCTGAGTCGAATCGCCACATACTTTACATTTTCATCCTCAGGGATGGATGCAAAATTGAAATACCACTCAACTTCGGTAATCCAATTTAGGAATTCTTCAATATCAATGAACCCATTTGAAATAAAGAATATCAGCCTTGAGGCAAAAATTAGATTGATGCCCATACTTCTGTCTCTGCCCCCTTTCTACATCTGCATTAATCAAATTGAAAGCTTCGATCTCTTCATCAGTTGATGAATTAGCTCCTCTATTCATAGGTTGATGAGACGGATTCACGATATCAATCCTAGGGCTTTGGGGTTGATCACGAAAATCTCCAATCATAAGGTTATAGGGCCAACTGCAAGCAACATCTTCGGCTGTAAGGTTCTAAGGTTGATCGAGAGCAACATCTCCATCACGCCTTCGATTGCCTCTCATCATCCCTAACGATTCTTTGAGATGAGCAATCATCACTGCCACATCGTTGCACAATTATTGTACTTCGACAATGCTTTTGTAACAACCAGTATTGTCTTGTGCCATTAGATTAGGGAAAGCCTTACTCTGATACCACCTAACACAGTTGGAAGCAAGGATAAATTGACCTATTCAACTACAAAGCCAAATCTTAGAATCCACCAAGAGAATTAAGAGAAAATTCAAGACATATGTCTAAAGAATGAATAATAATTGACTTGAATAAAAAGTTTCTACAAAGGTTCCTATTTACAAGAAAAATTAATCTTAAATCTAATCCTAATTAAAATAGGAATAAATCAAATCTAAAAAATTTAGAAAAATTAATTCTAATTAGGAAAAGTTTCTTAAGAGTCTTTTTATCTAATCTAAATTCTATTCGGACTATAAATAGTAGTAATAAAATCCTAAATAAAATATAAATAAAACTAATCCAAAAGAAATAAATTAAAATCCGTTCGCGTCACTTTACCCACTATTTCACTCTTTTATAAGTAAATTCCCTCACAATCCCTCATAAATCCTTTCTCTAACAGAGCACGCACCCCATGTAACTTACATTTTCAATTGGATTCTAGTTTTGATATCATTTTGTAACGACTTGTATGTACACAGTACAATATGTTTCGCTTTAAACCTAATTAGATGTTTCCCATAGGATCATTTATCCTAGTATTACCTCTACTCAAGTATACTTAATGTCCCTGAAGTTTTCACTAAATCGGTGCCTTTATGGCTTTAAAATGCATTATTCTATATAGATGCCGAGTATTACATATATATCAATTCTTTCCTTTACCCAGATGATATAGGATAGAAAATGTCACTTCTCTGTTTCACCTCTATTTTACTTTTTTGCAAGCAATATTCTTCGTAGTCAGGTCTCTCACAATACCTCACATGAAATTAACGTTCACTTACTAATAACTTTTGAAATAGTGATAATTGGATAGTAAATTTTTAGTCTAACCAGTTGAGATGACCTCAATAATTTGTCTATCATTATTTATATTTATTATATAAGTGGTATATTGGTACAAATACATGAGTAATAAAGTAATGAGATATAAGAGAAAACACAAATGAAAAACGTAAATTCATTTTATTTTGTGTTTTTGTTTTTCTTTAAATATGAAATACATTAATATATTTATTCATTCCCTTTTGAATAGATTAAAGTTTGGTTTGGTTACGAAAAAAGCTGATTTTTAATTTTTTTTTTATAACTTTTCTCTTCCAGAATTTAATATTTTTTTAGAAACTATAACTTTTAAATATAGTAATCGCATTCATAAAAAAAATATATTTAAAAAAGTTCACGTCTTGTGGTTAAAAGCTATCCATTTGGATAAAAAAAATAAAGAATAAACTTTTTTAATTATTAGCTCCAACTTTTACCTAAGCAAATGTGAATTTTTTGAGATTGATTTTGGGGTTAAAGAAGTACTATCATTTGTTAAGAGTTTCGAAATCTACGCACGGATTGGTTTTTTGTATACATTGGGATAATAACCATAGTGTTAAAACTCAAAATTACGCAACAAAAAATGCTCGTTATGTAACAGAATTGGTTTCCTATGATACTGTTAAGGCCACATTACAGGAGGTGAAACGGTAATCACACCATAACACCTGTTACAGTGGCTTTATGGCTATTCTTGACATAAAAATCCATAAAAAAATGAAGAAAAGCATAAAATTTCATAGCAAATTAAAAGAAAATTATTATCCAAAACACTTTGATTTTTCAATAGAGATTCAGAAAAGAAGAACTAACTTTTTACAAAACTTTGATACAAAATATAAAAATAAAAGTATCCAAAAAGTATCAGATCTGGTTCTTTTGAGATATAAAAAATTGTAAAAAGAGAAAAAAACAAATTAATTGAATCATCGAAGCCTTTCTGTTACAGATGAAGATTAAACACACAACTTAGGTAATTTATGATCTTTCAGCTTTGGTTTTCACCTGAGGAAGCAGTAACTCTGGAACTAAAGCAGAACAAAGGGCGGCTGAAGTGAATAAGTTCTTCCAGGGCTTTCAACTAAAGAAGTGATGATTGTGAAATCTGAGCAAAATTTAAGATCTGAAGAAAATACTAAAGTTAAAAAGTTACAAGGCTTGCAAAAGTTCCTTGGGTATTGTAATTTTCAGCAGTGGCTTAAGTATTATAAGTGACTTGGGTTATGAGAGTGGGCTCCTTAGTCATTGCAATGACCAGTGACATTTTATTATCATGATGGTTAGTACTTGATATATACTTATATATAAACATAATTATAATATTAATGTATAAATATAACATATTGCATTTTAATATAAATATATTAAATTATTTTTAGTTATAATCAAATATTAGAATAAAATTTTATATTAATATATTATATAATTTATATTAGTTATATTAGAAGTTATTACTTAAACATCACCATCATTCTATATGATATTAACAAAAATATTAATTACAAAAAAAATCATATTAAAAGAAATTATAATAAATTTAATTTAATCTAATTAATAATATTATTATATTAACATAATAGCCTCATTTGGGGCTTTAAAAAATAATATAAATCTCTACAAATTTAAACTTTCTCTTTACTAAACGAATTACGATACCGTAAAATTTATAAATTTATACTAATTTATACAATTTCAAACACCCCAATTATATAATTTATATTATTTTTATTAAATAATATTAATTAAGAATTTTATATTAAAAATTATTAATTAAGTGTGATTGTAACATATATTATTTTAGTTAAATAGTTTTACATTTATTATTGTATTAATTATTTTACAAGTAATGACAATTTAGTATATAGATATATATATCTTATATAAACTTACTTTCATTTAAGAGGTCTCTAAAAATAAAACTAATATTTATATAGATATAAATACGACATTATTGATTAATGCAAATTCACTAAGCAATATTAATCATCTATATTTATGCATTTTACTTGTTAATATATCAAGAACTGCACAATTTAAGTGAATTGTAAATTTAAAAAAAAAAATCACGCTTCTAATTTTTGTTTCCATTACGTAACATCTGTTACATCCCACTTCTGCATCACTGTTATGGTACTCGTTACCAATTTTTTAAAACCATGATAATAACCGATGAAACGATGCAAACACGTAAGATCGTCATATTTTTTTTTCTAAGTGTAGTTTAGTGATATAGATACCTAAGGATAGCATAAATTATTCTCTGATTATACTGATGAATGCAGATGCCTAAGAGTTACATATTTCCTTAGCTCAACCTTGGATGCAGACACCAAGAGATGGTCTATTTTAGGCATGGTATCACTGCCACACTGTCGTCCTACAAAGTACCTACTGCACGTGTGTATATTTACTAATAGTTATGATTTTATGTGGTTATGCAATGATGACTTAAATTAAAATATATGGTCATGGTGTTGGGAACTTATGCCATGCATGATAGTAGCATATTAGGGCATAATATTGGATTCACTGCCAAAAAAATGCCCTTTGACTATTAAGATTTTTGGCTATCATTCATTGTCGAAACTAAAAAATATTATTAGTTACTGCTTAACAAAAGTCGTAGCCAAATATAGAGCTAAATTTTTTACAGTACCAATTAATATTCATGTATACCGTAGTCCATAACATATTTACTGTAGCCAATTCGTGACTATAGTTATCGGTCATAACCAAATAATCTTTTGCTACTCAATGGAGATCACAGCTAATAAGCTGTAGCCAAGGCCTTTAGGCTAAGATTCTTCAATTTTTCGTTACTGCTTTGGACCATAGCCAAAAGGATCTTTTCTAGTAGTGATTTCATCTCAAGTGTTAAGCTTGATATTTGCGTAGGATCTCCAAGTCGAGATCAGTTATATATATTTTATTATTGGATTTTATTTTGCGTACATATTATTCTTTTGCCCTCGGATACATGTATTTTGTATAAATTATTCTTTGATATTTTGGTTGGGTTGTAAGACTGATTAAGCTTATAAGCTTCGTTCTCTTAGCCATGGTTTCATCTAATAAAAAGTGACTCATGATCTGATACTTATTCAATTGGTAGTATGGTTGCCAGACATAGATTGAAACTTTATTTATTTATTTATTTCCTATTTTGTAACAAACTCTAGGGTGATTGTATAGTTATGGTTGAGTTAGATGTGAATATTTTATAATTATGTATGATTATTAGATTGCTACTCGGTTACAGGCTACAGAATTCAAGAAATGATAATTCAAGAAGTATGTGTGCTTAATAAGTATTTAATACAAATATGATACCTATATTAAAATATCAGTATTTCATAGTTACTAATTAATCAAATAGAAAATGAGTTTGATATTAGATAAACAATCTTCAAAAAAAAAAAAAAAAACTATCGAGCTAATTTTGAGTCTAAACCTAACCCGACACGCATGGTCTCAAACTCCCGAATTGCAGAGCAACCAAGTTGTTAAATATAGTAAATATATTGTATCATTACCATATTAGGAGTCCTACCATAGTTAGGATTATTTTCTCCTATATATTGTAATCATTGTAACCATTCTAATACACAATTCAATATACAGAAGTTTCTTATTTTCACATTCGTAATACGGTATCAGAGCCATCCTATTTTGGTTCTTCAATTTTTTTCTTTTTTGGTGGTTCATCGTTTCATCGATTCTTCATTCTTTTCTGTTCACCGGTTCTGTGATCATGTCTACTCTCTTGATCAATCAGAAACCAAGTTTGAATTATACCAAAAGCTGCAACTCCTTCAGAGGATCTTGGTGTTGAAAATTTTTCGGTGAAAAGATCACACACGTGCTCTCACGCGCCGCCAGAAGCCTTCTACTCAACCTTGCTGTTTCACGCGCCATTGCCATCTGTCCACACGCCTACACGCGCGCAATTCTAGTCCACGACTTCTCAGCTCCCGCGTCGACTCCTCGGCTTCACCTCACGCTATCCGGCTTTCATTCGGCTTACTCGGCTCAGTAGTGAGCCACCGTCCTTTGGCTCGTCTTAAACCGGTCGAGAACGGTTTTGTTGCTTTTTCAGTCGGTTCAGTCCTCTTTTAGGCCAACTTTAACTGGTTCAGATCAATTTATAGGGTTTTTGACTCTCTTGATTTCAAATCTTCTCTCTGTTTTTCCAAATTTCTCTTTGTTTTTTGTCTGTCAAAATTGTACACTATGAAGGCTACTTCTATGGATCGTTCTGACAATATTATGTCCCTCTCTGTCATCTTGGACAAGACTAATTATTTTTTCTGGCCCAAGCCCTCTCTGGCTTTATCAAATGGCACTGTTTATGGCATATTATCTCTGGAGTTCAGACAAAACCCATCAGGAATGAAGAAGAAGATCAGTCTGATTTTGATGATCGTCTTAATGATTGGGAAAGCAAGAATTATCAGATTGTCACCTGGTTTTGTGCCACTATTATTCCTTCCATCAACCTTCAATTTGGTCGTTTTTAGGACGATGATCAGTATCCCTCTCCGGCTAAGGCTATTTAGGATTTTTTAAAGGAATGCTATCGGACTACTAGCTACTTCAGACTCTCCACCGTATGCGTCAAGAGTATGGACAGTCCATCAATAATTTCTTTTCCCAAATGTCCTCTGTTTGGGATCAGCTTGCCTTATGTAAACCTATTTGGAAACACTCTGCGGATGCTCAGTTGTACACCGTCCACCGCAATTATCAGCGGATGTTATTATTTCTTATGGCTCTCTATGACACTTTTGAGTCTATTCAAGCCTCTTTACTTCATCACATGCCTCTAACCTACTCCTGAGCAAGCTATTTCCGAACTCTTATCTGAGGAAACTCGTCTTGGCCTCAAAACTAAGATATTGGACTCTGTTCTTGCTACATCATAGTCTCTGTCTCTAGATACTACCCTTGCTATGCCACACACTCATTCTACTGGTCCATTGGCTCCTCTCCTCTGTGTCTACTGTCAAAACAGGGGTTTACCTCATACTCATTCTTTTTTAGTACTGTTCAGTTCGCGAGTGCTTAACTTGCCACAAAACAGCTCCTGGTCATTTTCAATGTGACTATCCCAAGGCTTCTTCTTCTTGGAATCATTCAAAAAGGGGATCTTTTAAGTCCTTTGCCAAGTCTCGTGGTTCTCGTACCACTACTGTTGTTGCTCCTGATGGCTCTTCCTCTTCTAGTCCATCTTTCTCTATGACTGATGTGCAGTCCATTATTCAGCAAGTGCTTGCCAAACATGGTACTTCTCCCTCTACTGCTCTCTCTGCCATGACAGGTACTTCTGCTTGATATTTTGATTCAGAATGTTGCAATCATGTCATCTGACTCTTCAAAATTTTCATCTATTACATCATCATCATCTATTCCTTCTATTCATACTGCTGATGGCACGCACATGTCTGTTACTCACACTAATCATATCTCTACTTCATCTATCTCTCTTTCTAATGTTTACCATATTCTTACCCTTTCTAATGGTTACCATTTATCTCTATGACTGATGCGGAGTCCATTATTCAGCAAGTGTTTTCCAAACATGGTACTTCTTCCTCTATCGCTCTATCTGCCATGACATGTACTTCTGTTTAATATTTTGATTCAGGATGTTGCAATCATGTCTTCTGACTCTTCAAAATTTTCGTCTATTATATCATCATCATCTATTCCTCTTATTCATACTACTGATGGCATGCACATGTCTGTTACTCACACTGGTCATATCTCTATTTCCTCTATCTCTTTTTCTAATGTCTACCATATTCCTACCCTTTCTTTAAACCTTGTGTCTGTTAGTCAATTATGTGAACTTGGTCTCATCATTACTTTTCCTGCTTTTGGTTGTTTGGGGCAGGACCCACAGACGAAACATGTTCTTAGGATAGGCCGTAAGCATGGACATCTATTCAAGATTGTTCATCTTCAACTTCCATCATCATATGCTATTTCTGCTGCTACTTCACTTACTTCTGCTTTTAGTCTTTGACATTGTCGTTTGGGTCATATCTCTATTAGTCGTTTGAAAACTTTAATTTTTAGTGGTCAGTTAGGTAATGTAGTTTCTAAGAACATTGATTGTTTATCATGTCAAACAGCTTACCAACCTGCATTACCATATAATAAAAGCAATTCAGTTTCTATTGCACTGCTTAATCTTATTCACTCTGATATTTGGGGACCTTTCTACTCCCACTATGGGGGGTTCTCGATATTTTGTTATTTTTGTGGATGATTATACCCATTATATTTGGTTATACCTTTTGACCAAACGTTCTGAACTTAAACAGATATATGCTGATTTCTTTACAATGGTAAAAGCCTAGTTTTCCCACACAATTAAGGTTTTTCGATCCAATAATACTATGGAATATCTTGATTTTTAGTGTCTTTCATTTGTACTCTCTCAGATGACGCAGTCTCATCTTTCCTGTCGTGGTACATCGCAGCAGATGGTTGGGCTGAACGCAAACACCATCATCTACTTGATACAACTTGTGCCTTCCTTATTTAATCCTCCTGTCCAAAAAATTTTTGGGGCAAAGCCATTCTAATGGCTGCCTACACCATCAATTGTGTTCCCACTCCTGTCATTGGCAATTTTACCTCCCTATGAACGATTGTATGGATCTCCTCCTGATTATTCTAATCTTAAGGTGTTTGGTTCTACTTGCTTTATTTGTCTTTAACCTCATGAACGCACTAAACTTGAACCACGCTCTCGTCTTTGTTGTTTCTTGGGTTACGGTATTGCACACAAAGGGTATCGTTGTTAGGATCCTGTTTCTCGACGTCTTCGTGTCTCTCGACATGTTGTCTTTGGGAACATAAGATGTTTTCTACTCTCTTTCCATTTCATATTTCTACTCTTTTTCCGTTTAGGACTTTCTCACTGATCTTTCCATAGATTTACATTCTAACATTCTTAATGCAGATAGTCAACAGATCTCTCAGACGCCACTGCTTCCAGTTCATCCTGAGACACCTGTATCCTCTGCTGGTCCTATGCCTCATTCTACTGAGTCTGCTTCTTCATCTCCTGTTACTGATTCTCCTCCTTCAGAACGTCCTAAACGAGTAACTCAACCTTCAGTTCATCTTCGTGATTACATTATTGGTTTTGCTGCTTTTTCTACTCACAAACCTTCTTCTTATTGTGAGCCTTGCACTAATCCTTTATGGCAGCAAGCTATGAATGACGAATTACAGGCTCTTGCTAAAATTCATACTTAGGATGTGGTTGATCTTCCTTTTGGGAAGACTCCTATTAGTAGCAAATGGGTCTACAAGATCAAAAGTCTGATGGGTCTACTGAGCATTACAAAGCTCATCTTGTTGCCTGGGGTTTTACTCAGGAGTATGGCATCGAGTGTGAAGAAACTTTTGTTCCCATTACTCGTCTCACTTCAGTTCGCAATCTCATTACTGTGGCTGCTGCTCGCAGCTGGACCCTCAATCAGATGGATGTCAAGAATACCTTTTCTAAATGGTGATCTCACTGAAAAAGCGTATATGCATCCTCCTTCTGGCTCCTCTATCCAGCTACCCAAAGTTTACAAACTTCTTCATGCTTTATATGGTTTGAAGCAAGCTCTTCATGCTTGATTTGCAAAGTTTAACACTACTGTTTGTGAGTTTGGTTTCAATCCCAGCTCTTATAATTCTACTCTTTTTATTCGTAAGACTGCCGGTGGAATTATTTTTCTCTTTCTCTATGTCGATGACATGATTATCATAGGGATGATATAACAGGGATTTCCTATCTCAAGCAGTTTCTCAGTTGTCAGTTTGAGATGAAAGATCTTGGTTCTTTTAGCTATTTTCTGGGTTTGGAAATCTCTCAGGACTCTTCTGGATATTTTCACTCTCAGGCCAAATATGCTTCTGATCTTTTGGCTCGTGTTAGCCTTTCAGATTGCAAAATTGCCTCCACGCCTATTGATGCTCAGACTCGACTTACCCATCTAGATGGAAGGACATTATCAGATGCCACATTATATCGTCAGTTAGTTGGCAGCCTTGTTTATCTTACTGTCACTCGACCTGACATTGTCTATGCTATTCATATTGTGAGTCACTTCATGACTGTATCTCGTACTCCACATTATGATGCTATTTTTCATATTTTGCGATATGTTAAAGGCACCATGTTCCATGGTCCTCACTATCCAGCACAGTCTTCTCTTGTGCTACATACTTTCTCTGATACTGATTGGGCAAATGATCCTACCAATAGACGATATACTACTGGGTTTTGTTTTTTCTTAAGGGTCTTTTTTATTGCTTGGCGCAGTGAAAAGTAATTTCTCACAGCTTGGTCTAGTACAGAAGCAGAATATCGTGCCATTGTAGACACTATTCAGGAGCTAGTATGGCTTCGATGACTTCTTACTGATATGGGTGTTTCTCACCCCGCTGCTACTGTTTTATATTGTGACAATCAGAGTGCCATTCAGATTGTTCACAATGACGTCCTTCATAATCGTACAAAACACATTGAGATTGATTGTCATTTCATATGACAACATATGGTTCGTCTTCTCCATGTCACGTCTGCTGATCAAACTGCTAATATGTCTACCAAAGCACATCCTCCAGGTCGCTTTTCGGAATTACTATCCAAGCTCAAGTTATTTCCTGCGTTACCACCTTAAACTTGAGGAGGGATGTTAAATATAGTAAATATATTGTATCATTACCATATTAGGAGTCCTACCATATTTAGAAGTCCTACCATAATTAGGATTATTTTCTCTTATATATTATAATCATTGTAACTATTCTAACACACAATTCAATATACAGAAGTTTCTTATTTTCTTATTCGTAGCACAAGTGCATCTAGCCTGTTGAGCAGGTGTCATGTTTCTTCCAATTGGAAGGGCATGGACACGTGTTCATGTTTGCATATGAAAAACTTTAACAACTAAAATAAAAATACCTAGGAAAGCATAGCAAAGCTAATGCACCAAACATGAAAGTGAGACATGGTTTGTCCACGCATTGATTTCATAACAGAACAAGACATTCACAATGTTCCAGTTACCCGTGGCCCATCAAGATTCAAGACATGCAGGCGATCCGGGTTTCACTTTGGCCTGTTGCGGCTCCTTCAAGTTACTTACTTGCTTCTTCCAAGGTTTTGTGGGTCCCAATTTAATGGGTACCTTTCAATCGGCATCAAACAAATTAAAGGGGATTTTGGGGAATATGATCCATTTAATAAATATTTTCCATTTGCACGTTACTAGGACACGGCAAAAATGGGTTGTCACAAGCTCCACAGTTACAGTGGGAATCTGGAAAGTTCGCTAAAAATGCTTTACTTCATTTAATTAAGCTCTGCCTGGTTTAGCCTTTGCTCGGGAGAGCCGAAAGGGGGGAAAGGGAAGTAAACTAGACCAAACGAGAGAGAGAGAGAGAGAGAGAGAGAGAGAGAGAATGAAGATTAATTATTTTTCTTTACTTGAGAGAGATTGAAAGACAAGAAGGGTAACATAAAAATATATATATTAAAAATATTATTATACCCTTTAAAATATATTTATTTGTGAACGACATTTATAGAAATAATAAAAAACAACCAAGGACAAAGTAGAAAAAATACATTTTAAAATGTTTTTATACTCATTCCTTCCAAACCAGGGGCGAAAAAATTGGTAGGTGTAGGTGAAGTGAGGTAAATGAGTTACTTTCATTTACATCCCTTCCCTCCCATTCACTTCTTTTCAAACAATATAAATCTTTAGGTAACAAGTTATAAAAATTAGAGAAAACAAAAGAAAACTTTGTAAAAAAATTAGAAAAGTTGGTAAATTTAGATATAATTGATAGTGTTTGGTGAAGAAAATTGGAAATAGTTAACAAAACTTATTTGCTTTTCTTTGACAAACCAAGCAGCCTCTATATCGCCTTACATTTACTACATACAAATTAAATATTATAGTTGCATTCATATAAAAAATAAATAGATAAAGATGAACCTTGTAGATTAGCAAATTAGAGAGTGAATAATTGAATTTGAAGGTAAAAAGTGATTAAATTGGTTAGCCAAAGGAACCCAGTAAATCCCTAATTATTATAAACCATTAGCCTTTTGTAACTCCAATAATCGTGATAATTTTATTTTTAAATTTTCTTCTTTCATTGACTTTATTCTTGAGTTTTATGGTTTAGAAATTTATTTGCTTTACATGAAAAAATA
>QLOD02000029.1:21606571-21621818 GCA_003260245.2 Sideroxylon spinosum | reverse complement strand
TACTTGATTAAAACTTTCTTTACATTTTGAAATCAAAGAAAAGAAATCTGGACCAAAGAATGTTTTTAAGATAACATGTTCCCGGTTTTATTTATCCTAAACGTGATTTTAAAACTATGCTTTGGAATTAATGATTTCACGATAAAATCTTCCGGTTTACTTTTCCTAAACGTGAGCTGTAAACTGAGATAAAAATCATATCTAATACGAAGATAAGGTATTCACCAAGAGTTGTAGGTTGGATCAAGATCTTTAATTAGCTTGAATGCTTGGTTTTATTGCTTTCTTTTTCTTGTTTAATTTAATTATTTTAATTTAGTTTATTTGTTTATTAGTTAGTTAAAAGAAACCAACCTTTCCAAAACTCAAATCCTATTTATTTTTCTTGTTTTAAAAGAGAACAGTAGGTTAGAAGAACTTAGAAACCCTAGTGCTCATTCTTATAGTTCCCTGTGGATACGATCCTGGACTCACCAGGTAAAGCTACACCGCATGCCCTTATACTTGGGGGTTGTTTTTAACTGCACATTTGTGAGGCGGTCAATGATACCCATTTTTTAAATCTATTTTAGAAAAAGTACAAGAACCATATAACTCATCTAACATATCATATAATCTAGGTATGGGATGGTGGTACTTTACCGTGATGTTAATAACGGCTCTACAGTCCACACACAATCTCCATGTCCCATCCTTCTTTGGTACTAATAACACAGGAACCACACAGGGACTCAAACTTTCCCTCACATATCCCTTTGCCAACAACTCCTCCACCTGTCTTTGAAGCTCCTTTGTCTCCTCAGGGTTACTCCTGTAGGTGTGTCTGTTTGGAATCATGACTCTAGGAATGAAATCTATTTGGTGCTCGATTCCTCGCATGGGTGGTAGCCCACTTGGGACCTTGTCAGGAAATACATCATCAAACTCCTGTAACAAAGAAGAAGCAATACTAGGAAGAGACAAGTCAATATCGTTGTTATTAAAATAAGCCTCTTTGTACAAAAGTACAAGCATAGGCCTATTAAATAGAAAAGCTCTTTTGACATCACTCTCCCTCGCATAAAAACTCTCTTTTTTTCCTTACTTTTCTCTCCTCTCTTTCCTTTTTTCATTCTCCCTCACACTCTTTATTTTTCTCTCCACTCATTTTTTTATCTCCTCTTATCCTCTTAGTTACTTTTTTATTTTCACTCTCTTTCTTTTTCTTTTCAATGCTATCAATCTCCTTTCTTTTTTTCTCCTCCTCTACTTTTCTCAACCTCATTTGCTCCTCAAATACTTGCTTTGGGGTTAATGGAAATAGGGTGAATGATTTTCCATCTTTAGTGAAACTATACCTATTCTTAAACCCATCGTGTATCACTTTTCTATCATATTGCCAAGGCCTTCCCAACAACAAGTGTCCAACATGCATGGGCACCACATCACATAGAACCTCATCCTTATACCTCCCAATTGAAAAGGAAACAAGGACTTGTTTGTTCACTTTAACTTCCCCATACTCATTCAACCATTGGAGCTTGTGGGGTCCAGGGTGTCTAAGTGTAGGTAAACTCAAGGCCTCAACAAGCATTGTGCTTGCCACATTAGTGCAACTACCCCCATCAATAACCACACTACACACCTTATTACTAATATAACACCTAGAGTGGAATATATTCTCCCTTTGCTCCTCCAAATCATCAATCTTAACTTGAGCATTAAGAGAATATCTTGCAACTAAAACTTCACCCTCAACTGGATATTCAACCCTATCCTCACTCACATCCTCAAGTGGTGGCATAGAAGTGTCATTTTCCTAACTCTGTCTCAATCTCCCCACTATCAAGTAACACCATAGTTCTCTTGTTAGAACATTGAGAAACTATGTGCCCCTTCCCCAAACACTTAAAACACTTAATGTCTCTATTCCTAGCATGTTGGTAAGTGGAAATACCTTTACCTTGGTTAGATGACTCTCTTTTGGCTATTGGTTGCTCGGGTTTAGACTTAGTGGTTCCCCCCCATCCTTCCTCTAATTAGATTTCCATGGTGTGCTAGGATTTGAAGAAAACTTTGCTACCCCTTTTCTTTTCAGTTGCCTTTCCACCTTCATATCCATGTGAATTATGTCTTCCAACTCCACATAATGTTGTAACTCCACGACATTAGTTGTCTATATGTTCAAACCACTTAGAAACCTCACCATTGTTGCCCCTATCCTCCTTAACATTGGCCCTTATCATGGCCACTTCCATCTCTTTGTGATGATCTTCCACACTCTTGGACCCTTGGGAAAGGTTTTGTAACTTTTCTCAAAATCGTTTTCAACTCCCCCCAAGTGGCAATGGCTCTTTCTCTATTCCTCCTCCTAGTTGTAACCAACTAGTCCCACCAAATAATGGCGTAATTAGTAAACTCAATCACCGCCAACTTCACCTTTCTCTCCTCTGAATAGTTATGGCAGTCAAAGATAACTTTAATCTTCTTTTGCCACTCCAAATAAGCCTCTAGGTCATTCCTACCTTGGAAAGATGGAATCTTCATTTTGATGCTCCCAAGGTTCCTATCCAGTCCATCTTTACCCCTCCAATCTCCTCTATGCCCTCTTTCTCTCAAACCCCCTATAGGCCTCTATCTACCTACTTCAAAGTCTAAATTTTATGCTCTCTCAATCTCATTCTCCTCCTCATATTCAAACAATGGATTTACTTCTCTCCTTCCTTGCCTTCTATTATTTTGAACTCCCTCAGGTTGCCCTCTCTCTAAACCCGCTATCAATGCATCTTACCTATCCATTCTATCCCTTATATCTCCAAAGACTGCATTCATCCTTTCAAATTGCTGTTGCATAGCTTGGAGTGTGAATGCAATGTCGTCTCCCCTTCCATGGATGATAAATCACCCTTAGAAGTCACGTTTTAATCTGCAAAACAAATGTTAGTGATAAAATAAACACCTCACTTCACTCCCTTACGTGTATACACTCAAAGTATGTTAAATTACTCGTGTATCACTCTTATCTTGGCTTTTTCTTTAATAAAACACTCTTGCCTTTTCCCTTTCTTTATTTCTCTCACAAGTTCTTTAAATAACACTTTTAGAACCAAATCAAAAGAAAATTCAGATTCTATGTAAGCGTGCAAATTCACAAGAATTCAAGATTTTAGTTTCAAGAGCTATGAATCAAGAATCAAAAATCAAGAAATAAGAACTCAAGACTTAAGAACCAAGAATTCAAGTTTAAGTTCTAGAAGTGTTTAAAGACTTGAAGAAGAGTCAAGGAGTTTGAAAATATGAAGGAAGACTTCAAAAATTCTAGTTTAGAATATTTCGGCCCCAACCTTGAATGTGAAGAAAGTTTGCCTTTCACTCCAATTTGGTTTCAACACAAAGGTAATTTGACTATGGGAAAGATATTTAAATTTGTTTCCTTGAATAGTCAACCAAATGATTCAAGGTTTGGAGTTCTAGAATTAGGAATCTAGGGTTTTGCCCAAATCTGCATTTTTTTTTTTTTTGAATGAACAGATCAAGAAGGATAGAAGAAGAAACCAAAAGATGAGAATAATCAAGAACAAAGATGAACAAAATTAAAGATAGATAAACCTGATTTTGAACCAAGCTCTGATACCAAAATGATGCGAACCCAATGACGATGAACGCCAAGAAGCCATGAAAAACTTGATTCAAACCCTAAGAAAGAAAAAATTCAGATTTGTAGAATTGATTCAAGACCCTTTAGTTCAAAAAAAAAAAAAACTAAGAACCTCGAATACGTTGATCAAGAATGCCATAAGAATTAAATTCTTGATAAGTTCTTTAGGTGTTCTATGAAGAACAAGAAGAGAAATCAACTTCCTCACAATGGTTTTTATTAATCTGAAAAATTCTGTCCATCTAATGTTTACAAGGATAATATAAACAAGGTTTGAAGAAAACTAACCCTAATTGAGTCCTACTAAGCCTTAGACCCATAACTAGGTCCGTTAGACTTTAAACCTATTTAAATGAACACTAATCTGCCCAAATTAATTAATTAGTTTAACCCAAATAAATAAAAACATAAAAATAAGGCCCAAACTAATTTGAATCATTTAATCTACCCTATGCATATCAAAATAAGCCCAAATAATTTCTTTTTGGCCGCCACGTCTCTTGGAGTCTCTCTTGGCCGAATTCCTTTAAGATTGAACCTTCATGGCTTCCTCCTTCTTTGCTTGGATCAAATAAACAAGGGCTGGTCCCTCTTCTTTGTAATCCATCTTGAATGGTGTTGAATTTATCTTGATAGGTGTAATGGAAGATTAGGCCCACGTAGCTTGAACAAGTCCCACCATAGCCTCTTTAATCTTCTTCGCTCGAGCTCTCGTTATTGGCTCATCTAGAACATGCAATGGATCTTTGGCGCTTGATCTTCCATCTTTTCCATGGTACTCATCTAAACATCTCAGCACAAATAATCATCTCAGCATAAATAACCATATCATACAAAAAAATTAAATTTATTTATCTTCATTTACAATTTAATTATGTATTAACACCACATAACACATCAAAATAAAACAAATTGGTTTCAAGTACTACCGTTTGGTTGTCCTGTGGATACAGGACCTGACCAATATACACCATTCTTCAATTTTTACTTGGTTGTCCCATAAAAACAGGATCCAACTAATATACACCATCCTTCGGTGTCTACTTCTTAGGCCAAAATCTTATGAATATAATATGCCACCCTTAGGCATCCACTCATTCGTAGGTTACTAGTTTACTGGACTCGATTACCATGCTCGTGCGAGTTTCAGGACTTTCAACCCTTGGTACACATACCCTATATTTTCAGTACCCTCTACCCAAACAAATCATAACATTAAATTTCACTTCCAACACACATTAAATAGATTCTTCTTAATTTGAATTTTCAAACCTTATTAACCATTAATTCATCAACACCTTAAATAACATAACCTTTAATCACATTGAACAGAATGCATTTACATATATATATATATATATTATATCTAATTATTGCATCAATTTTAGCAATTCAATCAAACAAGTCTAAATTAATCACGTTAAAGATTTAATAAGTAATAATGAAAAAAAACTATCAAGCAATCAAACATCCAGGACACAATTTAGGATAAGTTCAAACAAATATATAAATAAAATCAAGCTAAACGAGTCCACAAAACACAAAAAAGAAAAAAAATTATTTATATATAAACATACACCAAAATTTCCACCACACTTTGTTAACATATATATACATATATATTGTATTTGTATTATATATACGGCACATACATAATAGTAAAGAGTTTCTGAGTTATCTTTGTTCCACTTAATGCCTTATATATTTGTAAATCTTCTAAGTTCTAGGATTTCTTTGGGTAATTCAATTATTTTCTGTATGCAAACATACAAATATACATAGAACTGAAACCCTAACAATTTATATATAAAACTTATTTATATATTTACATATCACACATGTAATAGAAAGATTTTGCCCCTTACCTCAAGATGTGCAGAATTTACATAGATATTTACACATTGGATTTCAGCTGGTTTAGCAAGATAGAAGACGTAACAAAGAATAAAGCCCATTACCGCTGATAAAGAAGAAACACTATACAACAAAGAAAAACAACAACAAAACGAAGAAGAGAACTTAGCCAGAGAAGAAGACGGCTCAAATTCAACATAGCGGCGGCCACTAGGGTTTTTGGGTGTGTGCATGCGTCCTTATATATATAAGGTTTTGAATAAATTCGATATTACTAATATTCTACTAGGTTTCTTTTAATAACCAATTCCACCCCAAGTCTACAAATGTTTACCCAAAATTAAATTGTAACCGAATTAAAAAAAAATGCTATCCAAATAATTTCTCAAGAATAATGAAAGAATAAAAATAAAATTATCAATATGTATATACACACACATAGCATGATATCAGATCATTTCAACAATTTAATTACAATTAGAATCCTATTTCACGTTATAGTTACCCATTAACCCAACCAACTGTATACACTATATTATATTATTAATATTATTTTTTTGAACAAACACTTAATTTAAAGTTATCTATGCAAGCACACACACAGACACATATATTCATATATTAGTAACGTGAATCCTACTCAATAAATTAGAAATAATTAATATTTTCTTTATTTAAAATCAAACCATAATTTATAATCCACAAAAATATTTAATTCCAAAAAAAAATATTCTTACACAAAGCATGCATATACAATAAAATTAACATTAAATTAATGGTTTAAAAATTTAAATTAACCAAATTTCTTACTAGTGAAATAAATATTGACTAGAAAAAAATTACCAAAGCAAAAGTTGAAATTTTTGGGTCATTGCACCCATTTTGTTTGACTTCTAACCAACATACCGTTCGTTTGTTTTCACGTTATAGGATTTTGACATCCACACCGCAATCGACACTCTGCACAAATGGTATAAATGGATGCCTGAAAGATTACTCAATTCTATAATCAACATCAACTTGCTTGACGTCCAGCCCTAGACGTTGCAATCCCCATCAAGTAGGAAGATTTGGAGGCCATAGTTGCTTCTTTATTAGTAGTCATGGATCCTTATATCCGTGAGCTATTGGAAGCTGAGGAGGAAAAAGAGACCAGATTCTTTCCTGTTGAAACCATTGAGCCAACTATGCCTCCGAGATGCGACATGAAGTTGGCAACCGAAGAAAATATAAGGAAAAAGAAAATTGAAGCTACCAAGAAGAGGTTAGAGGAATGGAAGGCTGAAAAATCTAGAAAGGCCGAGCTCGGGAGGCAAGTTAAAGAAACAAGGGCTGGTCGAAAAAAATAAAAAGGAAAATAGGGTCACCATAAACAAGCCTTTGGGAGTCTCAAGGAAGTCCTCCTGGTAGATGAGGAGAATCCCAAGGCCAAGAAGAAGCAAAAAGTCAATTAGAGTCAAGACTTCATGATTTTGGATCCTCCAGCCCCTATCAAATGCCGTCGACCACAACAAACGACGCTACAATGACCACCCAGCCACCTCCCTAATAATAAGAATGCTCTGGAACTCACACCGAATGGAGCTTAAGGTCGGTTCCTTTGGAAACTATCTTCCTGAGGAACCTTATGCAAGATTTTGCTTCCTTCGTCCCCCATATTATGATTCTAAGCCTTGAGTTTCCCTTCAGTTGCCCTTTCACCATCTAAGACTCAGCCGTCAACCATCGAGAGTATTATTTGAGGGGAATCCTTCCTCCTTGCAACATCCAAGGTGTAAGAAGGAATAAAATGGAGGATCTTCATACTACTTTGATAAAGAGTCTGATTACGATAAGTCTTTTTCACTCGATTTCGTCATTTGTGCACATTTTCTTGACAACGGGGTCTTCCGACTTATTTTCTTCATTTGCTACAATCAACTTTGTACTCCACGAAGCTAATCACTTGGAGCAAGGGCCTCCACAATAAAGTCAAGACGGATAATGCCTACGTTAAGGCGTTGAAGAAAAAGGTCAAGGATCTTGAGGGTGAGAATAAATATTTGGAACAGCAACTTGGTGTTGCAAAGGAATTGGAGCAACAACTCACTGCTCCTCAATCTAAACTTGTGGCCAGTGAGAGGAAAGAGGCAACAATGGAGAAACATTTGGTCACCGAAGATGAAGAGTTGGTGAAAAAAATAAATCAACTTGCAGCAACAAAAACAGAATTTTTTCTCTCTAAAGCCGTGTAAGATAAGACGACTCACAAGTTAGCAGAGTCTCATTCTGAACGGGCCAGTCTAAAAAGTGAGATAAAAAAAGCTACTAGTCAAGCCTAAGGTTAAATCTAACACCCTCCAACAAAAAGAAGAAGTGTTAAAAGCTTCTGAAGACAAGTACACCAAGAAGTTTGAGTCACAGTTCAACGACTTCGTAAGACGGATAGAGGATACAAGAAACAAATACTTTCTAGATGGCTGGGAGATAGCTATGCACAGATTAGGTGTGTATTCTACCTCTGAGACATACAGAAATGTATCATTCCCCAATCCTGAGTATCTAATCCCAAAGCTCGGTTTCGATTGTGATCCCCAAAATCTAACTATTGAAACCACATGGGGAGAGCTCTTAGAGGAAGGTGAAGTAAAAGTGCAGAGTACTCGAAGAGATCCGAACATCCCAACGACTTCAATTGCAGCCCCCAGGGAGGTCCCCGAGGACATTGCTACTCAAAGCCCTGTGCAGTTAATCACCAGTGTTATCAAATCTATCAAGGCTGAGTTTATCAAAGACAAAGCTGAAGGGGATAAATAGAAATGGACCTAAAAACTTCTCTTATTTTTTTTCTTTTTAAGATAAACGATATACTCTAACTTTTGATCATCAATGAAAAATCCATTTAGAACTTTGTGTGATTTGTCTTTATTTCACTCTTTTGTAAATGTTCTTGAATCAAGAAAACTAGCAATCCTTCAAGGATTACTCATACAAAAATTTTTCATCAAATTCAATATTAATAATGTAAGAGTTTCTTCCCATTTTGGTAAACTCTCTTTGCCTAGTTATTTATTAATCCAAGCAGATGGACTAATCAAAGCTCAATTGATAATCAAGGACGAATTAATTAAAATAGTTAATTGATTAAGCCTGCCCACACTTAGACAATTCATTAAAACTCATTGAAAGTGAGGCTACCTCTAAAATTTAAGCCATCAAAGAACCTGGTCGGGTCATTAACTAAACTTTTATTGGTTAGGGAATACTTAAAAAGAGTATAGTGTCGACCATTATATGGTGAGGATTTTGTAAAAACTTCTTAGAATTGTAGGATACTGCTTAATCACCATTTGATAGCTCAATCAATCAACTAGAACGCTAATTCATACCACTGACCACATATAATGTGGACGGTGAAATGTGAAATCTCTTATAAAAGTGAAAATTGCTTATTTGCTTGTAAAATAACACAATTCATAACGGAAGTACCATGTCAAAGTCAACCAGTAGACTAGCCAACAGAGTAACTTGGTCTTGGTAGTTTACCCTGGTTCTTGGTTGAACCATTCTTTGTCAGAATCAGCATTGGGAGATCTCAATGAAATTGGGCTTGCAAGAGTCAGCACTGGGGAGACCCAGTGAGATTAGGTTTGCTAGACTCAGCACTAGGAAAACCCAATGAGATTAGGCTTGCTAGAGTCAACACTGGAGAGACCTAGTGAGACTAAGCCTTCTAGAGTCCGCACTACAGAGACCCAACGAGACTAGGTTTGCTAGAGTTAGCACTGGAGAAACCTAGTGAGATTGGGATTGCTAAAGTTAGCACTAAGGAGACCCAGACTCCCCAATGCTGACAAGGCTTGAATTTTGTGCATGTCTCTGAACTTGCATCTTTATATTGCTTTACCTGTAAAATCTCTTTAATTATAATGGCAACACAAGTGAAGGCTTACATATAAAATAACTTCAAATGAGCCATGTTCCATGGTATTATGACAGTCTGTCAGTCAGTAAACTCCATTCCCAAGCACACCTGTAACATAGAAAGGACCTTCCCAGTCGGCACTGAGCTTGCCTTCTATTAGATATTTTCTTACACCCATCAGCTTTCTTATCATAAAGTGTCCAACCTTGAATTACTAAGGCTAGACTCTTTTCTTGTATTTTCTCCTTGTTTCCTATTGGTGATTTGCATGCCTTATTACTGCCAGTTCTCTTCTTTCATTAATTAAATCAAGACTTACTCCCATTGCTTTATCATTCTCTCCTTAATTAAAGGCTTGTGAATGGATGGTCGGTATGCCTATTTCTAAAAGGATGACTGCCTCCATTCCATATGCAAGAGAGAATGGGGACTCACTAGTCGACCTCCTCGGGGTTGTCCTATAAGTCCATAACACTGTTGGAAGTTCATCTACCCACTTCCCTTGGCTGATTCTAAGTTCTTCTTGATGCCATTAAGGACGAATTTATTTGTTGCCTCAGCCCGCCCAATGCTTTGAGGATAGGCGGGCATTGAATAAACACTTTTTTATCCCGTATCTAGAATAATATTCCGTAAATAGAGCACTATCAAAATACGTTCCATTGTTAGAAATAAGCATCTTAGGGATGTTGTACCTTGTAATAATGTTTTTCCATACAAAACAAATGTTGTTAGTGCCCTTAATATGAGCCAAGGGTTCTGCTTCAACCCATTTAGTAAAATAATCTATGCTAACCACTAGCCATTTTCTATTTCCAGTAGCAGTAGGCAATAGGCCAATGATATCAAGTCCCAATTGTGCAAATGGCCATGGACTGGTGAGTGGACTGAGTTCCCAAGCAGGCTAGTGGGGAAGAGGAGCAAACCTTTGACACTTTTTGCATCTGTTGACATAAGCATGTTCATCTCTTCCAATCTTTTGGCAACTAATAACCTTGAGTAATTACCCTATGGACTAAGGATCTGTCCTCATTACGTGCCCCACAAACCATCATGTAATTCGAGATTAAAATTTGTACCTGATCTGGATGAACACAGAAAAGATAAGGGCCCATACATGACTTCTTATATAGCTTATAATCAGGGGGCAACTAGAACCTTGTTGCTTTAATTCTGATCTTTCTAGCTTTTGTCTTGTCTTTGGGGAGGGTTCCATTTTTTAAATAAACAATGATTAAATCCATCTAAGACAGACTCAATGAAACATAGACTATTTCATCTACCCTGGACACACTTGGCTTTTCTAGCACTTTGAAGAAGACCGTGTCAGTAAGCCTAGTCCTCAGGGATACATCCAACGTTAGCAAAGCATCAATATGTATGTTATAGTACCTCCCTATCAACTCAATTCTGATGACGTTGAACCTTTTCAATTTCTTCTTTGAAAGCTCCAAATAGTCTACCATTCTCTCATTCCTCGTAGCATATTCTCCTTTCAATTGATTAACCACCAGCTGAAAGTCTATCTTTACGATCAAGTTCTTTGCAAAGAGAAGCTAAGAAATATCAAGACCAATCAAAAGAGTCTCGTACTCAGCTTCATTATTATAGCTTAAAGGCCAAGCTTTATTGCATACTCAATGGTTATGCTTTCTAGAGTTGTCCAAACTATACCCACTCTCGCACCCCTTTTTGATGAGGACCCGTCCACTTCAATGTGCCATGAAGGTATAGCTACCTCTGTAACTACTTCAGCTTCTAGATTTACTTCCAGCTGTCATACTTCTTATACTTGCTTGGGGACTGGGGGAGTGAATTCTGCTATAAAGTCAGTTAAGACCTGTGCCTTTGTTGCTATCCTCGGAATGAATCTTATGTCAAAAAAAGCTAAAGACACTGCCTACTTGGCCGTCCTTCTTGTAATACCTGCCTTCTTCAGAAGTTAACCAATAGGTTAATCTATGACCACCTAAATGGAATGAGCATGAAAATAATTCATAAGTTTCCAGGATGCCACTTCCAAGGCCAGGGTAAACTTCTCTAAGGAAAGATATCTAATCTCTGCCCTTGTAGAGTCTTGCTTGCATAATAGATAGGCTTCTTCCTTCCCTCATCTTCTTTCCATAGTACGACACAAACTGCTTCTCTGAAACTACCAAATAGAGTTGCAAAACATCCCTGGGCAGAGAGGTTGACAACGTGGGGGTAGTAATCAGGTGTTCCTTTAACTTCTTTAGCCTCTTCATCTTAAACCAACTTATTTGCCCCCTTCAAACACTTAAATAATGGTCGGCATTTATCTAATGCTTTGCTAATGAATCTTTAAAGCCCCGCCGCCATTTCTATAGGTTTTTAAACTTCTTTCCTTGTCTTTAGATCTATATAATCGACACAAACCCTCCATAACTCATTCTTCTTCATTACAACCACTTTGTTGGCCAGCCATTTAGGGTATGAGACTTCTCTGACGGCATCAGCCTCAAGCAGTCTACTGACCTCTTCTATTACTTCCTCTATGTGTTGCAAAGCAGACCTCCTTACTCTTTAGATGATAGGCTTAACCCCTGGATTTATCACTTCAGGGGAAATACCTGGCATTTCTTGTGAAGTCCAAGCGAAGGTGCCAATGTTCTTGAGCAACATCTCTGTTAGCTCCAGCTTCTCGTTGATTGATTGGTTCAAACTAATTAGAAAGTAACGATCGTCCTCAATTAGACCGATCTAGACTTTTTGTGGGCCTCCAACAGTTTTTGTTTCGGGGTCACTACCAATATCGTCTATTTTTGGTGTGTTTTCTGGCATGTCCATGAGTTGGACTTGTTCGGGAAGCAGTTTGGATTTAAGGGCAACAGTGAAGTATCTTTTGGATATGTCTTCGTCTCCTCTAATCTCAATCACCTATCATCTTATGGAAACTTAAGGACCTGGTGATAAGTTAAGGGAATGGCTTTCAATATTTGTATCCAAGATCTTCCCACTATGGCATTGTATGAAGACGGCGTGCCCATTATTGTAAATTCCACATCGTATTCCATTGAGCCAGCTTGGACAAGGATGACAACTTTACCCAAGGGCCATACCGAAGCAAAGTTGAATTCTATCAATCAACATTTAGCTAGTTCTAGATCCTTTTCTGTTAGGCCAAGTTTTTTAAAAAGGCTAAGAAACATGACCTTTGTTGAACTACCAGTATCTACTAAGATCCTTTTCACATCAAATTCAAACATTTTCAGAGTGACCACCAGAGTATCATTATGTGATTGCTGCACCCCAGCACCTTCTTCTTCATGAAATGTGATCGCCCGAGCACTTTCTTTTTGTTGCCTCTTGCTCGGGACCCCAGTGACTTTCAAGGCCTCACCTATCTGACCAACAGTTTGTTCATCTACTTGGGGGCAGATGGTTATGCTCTAGGGGTGATTTTCTATATGTATAACATGGATAACCGTAGGCCTCTAACCTTCTTTTCTAACTCTAGCCCTTGGTGGTTGCTAAGCCTCGTCCATGAAATCTTCATCCTCAGGACCTTCTCTTTTCCTTCTTTGATTTTCACGTGGTGCTCAGGGAACTTCTTCTACAGTCTTGGTCCTTGCCCCGTCTATGTATTCTTTAAGATGTCCATTCCTCACCAAATCCTCGAAAAAATATCGTAAAAAGTAGCATTCTCCTGTACGATGTCCTCTATCTTGGTGATATGAATAGAAATCTTTATGATTTTCTTTCCCCGAGTAGTCAGGTAACTTTTTCAGCCATTGGAAGTAATGCTGGTCATGGATTTTTGGGAGAATCCTGAAGATGGGCTCCTTAAATATCGTGTTTATGGCTTTAAGGACTGATTTGTTATCTTCAATGAACTCTGGTCTCCATGCTTTAGCTTTTCCCTTCTTGGATCCGAAGGACTTCATGTACTTTTGCTCAACTAGCTTAGTTTCATCTTCAACCTTGGCATATTTCTCAATCCTACACATGAGATCAAACATGTTGATTACTGGCTTCTTCTTGAGTAAAAACCACAATTTATCTCCTTTCTGTAACCCCCAACTTAAACGAGGTCACTGCCAGCTGCTCTAAACATCCCTTAACTTTATTGTAGAGATCCATATATCTCCGGGAATAATCCCTTAGGGTCTTGTTACTCTTTCTCTTCATAGTAAGAGCACATCAGAGATTTTTCGCTGTTCAACATTGGCCAAGAATTGTGTAATGAACTCCTCAACAAGCTGACTTTAGCTTCCAATGCTCCCCGAGGTTAACTTATGGAACCACTGTAATGCTGTCTCCCCTAAATTGGATGGAAAAACTCTGCATATAAGTTCGTCGTTGTATCTTGACAATGTCATTGCTTGCATGTAACGGCAATAATGCACCAAAGGGTCCGATTTATAGTCATAGATGGTAAACTGTGGGGTCTGGAACTTTTAAGGGGCTCTACCTCACAAATGTTCGCTATTAATGATGAAGTAGAAACTCTTCCAAGAGTTCTTCTAGCCATCATTCAAGTGATTTGATCTAAGCTTTCCGACTCATTAAACTCTGGCCTCTGTACTTCATTCAGCTTATTAGGTTTCTTTATTTTTGTAAGAACCACATCATCACTTGATGAGCTCTCACTAGTATCATGGTGTTTCCCTTAGCTAGAAAACTACTTCTTCATTATCTCCTCCCTTCTTTAGGACTTGGAGGGTTTCTCCTTACGTTGTGGGGATTGTCCCATATGGTGAGGCTATATCGGACACGTTTCAATAACAATAGCTTTGGGGATGGAACCAATAGTGCACCTAGCTCCTGATTGTCCATCTGCACGTGTGATTTCTCTTCCACAATCTTTCCGCCTGTGGGAATCATTGTACAAATTATCATAGCTCTCATCTAAGATAAACCTTTGACCATCTAACTCAATTCGGGTAGAGAATTTTAGCTTTCCTTTCATCTCATTCATCTTTAGGAATATTTCTTCTAGCTCCGTAGGTTTTGTAGCGGCCTCAGCTTTTGGGTCACGTAATCTTCTAGTAGCTTTCAGATCATCACCTTCGTGAAGTTTGCTACTTACTTGTGTAAGGATATGTATCATCATGCCCCTTCCCTTTGTCTCTGAGCTCCTACTTTGTCCCCATGTTGAGAAAGAGATGGAGGAGTTTTATCTCCATCAGTAGCCATTTTCATTCTGGTTTCTTCATGAATAAGGAACGTCTTATGAACGAGCAAGGTGGGGAACTACGAAAATGTGCCTTATGGTGGGCTTCAAATGTTTGATAACAAAAAAGACTGTCATACGTGCTCACCATGCCAACGAAGAAGAGAGAATCCAAGTTTGAAATTAGAAAAGAAATCAGAAAAAAGAGCCCATGAGGGTCCCCGACCATAATCTCTGTGATGGTAAAGTCAGCAAAGACTAGGGTAAATAATAAAACAAAATGACAGCACTTCGTAAGTAATAATGAGCGTACCTGAAACTTGATGCCAAGTGTCCTTTTTATGGTATGATAATTGAAATAAACAAATATCCAAATAATAAGAAAGCCATCATTACTCTCCCATTCTGGAATCTATTCTAATGTGATGCTGTGATTTATAATAAATGCTAATCACATTGCCTTAATTGCCCATCGTGTAGCATTGAATGGGTGTGAGATAAACCACGGAAATGTGTGTGATGTGACCCTTAAAGACTATTCAGATGTCCCATATGCCTGCTACTTGTTGAAAAAACACACGTGTACTATGCTAGATATCCCAAGCAATCAAGAACGTAAATAATTTAAAGCAGAAGACAATATATGTGGCGAGGAAATCCACACAGAAAACTCCTCTAAAAACTTTCACTAAAAACAAACGTTGGTTACAAACTCAAA